>JAECUM010009115.1:0-29419 GCA_016617855.1 Megalonaias nervosa
AGATTGATAAATGTCAACGGCGTAATCTGGCCATAATATTTCAATGGCCGATCATAACGTTGGCTCATGAACAGTAATAGCTATCTTTGATTCTTTTCCTGTAATGGATTTAATTCTACGTTGAAATTCTTCATTGATCTGTTCTGTTTGATAACTGCCCGTAGGTATACTGACTACTTGCCAATCTGGAGTTCCATCGGGATTATTTTATTTGCGAACACCAACGAATTATTCGCGGGGAGACCACCAAACGAAGTTGACCTGATATTTGGACAGCTATGATAAACTCGTAATTGTGCTAGTGCTATTTCTGATGCTGGAATTGCAGTTGGAAAAACAATACTGAATTCAGGGTTGGTTGAACTCGTCGATATCATTGTGGTTTTTTGCGGAGTTGTGCTTGTGACGATCTGCTGCAATAATTCGTGTGATCTTTGATCCGAACGATGTTCGGGCGTCGACATCATTATTATTTATTTCCGATTTTAATTCAAGTTCGTTGACACCGTCGTAAATCTCAATTATCGTTTTAAATTCATCATCTGATATTTTGCCGTCGTTGAACGACGACGAAATCAATGATGATAGTTTTGAAAATGCTATCGTTGCTGTATGCAGTTTTATTGTGTACTCGTGTAATTTTGTGCTTGTACATGTAGCTATCTTCTTTGCAACGATGTTGAAAATACCGGCGAAAGTTGTTGCGGATGAAACGACAATTGTTACAACGCACGGTCGCTGTTAACGTTGATAATATCACTCCGGCTCCAGCGACAAGCGCAGATACCGAATACACAATTATGTCAATGGCGGTCATGCGTCTGCGATATTTTTTTACTTTTATTGTATAATCGTCAAAGACGTTTTTCAGTTTACGCTGCCACGTACATACTTGATCGTATCTGTATCGCTGAACGTCGATCATTTCATTTTATTAAGTAATTAATTGAAGTGTTTCAGCTACAAATTCCAGACACCACCAGTAAGACGCTGTGGTTATTTTTTTATCGGATGGTTCCAGTATAAATATTTCTTCGGCATCTTTATTTAATACAACAGACACGGTTCCAGAAAAATTATCGGTTGAATGACGCCATGGAAATGTAGTAAATATCCTAAATTTTGCAGAACTGAATACAGACAGCCTGTACACACCGGTTACTTCTGCGGTACGTTGATGATCCGGATGCTACTGCGTATACGATACTGCTAATTTGTTTGTGTGGAATTTTAACGAGATTAGTTTTATTGACGATATTAGGAATTCCACTGATAATATCATTAATTCTCGCGTTAACGTCGGTGAGTTTTATGTCAATGGTTGGTGGACGTCCAAAAAATTCATTAATGGTTCTGTTTACGTTTCTGCGGAAATTCAGAAAGAGTTGTACTTGATTAGTAAAATCAGTTTTGAGTGTGGTCATTCCATCGTTGATTGTAGTTAACGAAGTTGTCACTGGAATTTCCTTATCATCGACATATTTCTTCGTTGCAGCGTCGAGATCATCTGTTGGTTCTCCTACATTAATAATTTTTTTGTTATTCATGTTAATGACGCCATTCATTGTATCGCCGTTTTTAACAATCGTTCATTTATGCTATCTCGGATCGACGACGGAGTAACAACACTAGGAACAAGTTTGCCCTCTTTGTCATATACAGCAATAAGACCTTCTTGCAATAATCGATTACAAATAATAATATCGTTGATTGAAATATTACTCGTCTTCAATTTTCCTTCACTTTTTTGAAATACATCAAGTTCGTTTGGATCAACGTTAGCAAGATTGAGCAGATCAGATAATTCATCATTTATCAGCCTTGTTACTCGCTTGAGTAAATCTTTACCTGGTGCTTGTTGGAGTTTAGTTTTAGCTGATCTTCCGTAAATATCTACCATAATATTATTAGCGATTATTTAAAACAGAACTCGTTTATTCGTGTACAGCTTTATGGGGTGGTTTTTTTTATTTTGATACAGCATCAAGTACTAACAGTGCTTCACGGCCACATATGGGAGGATCCGCTAATGTTTGTGTTGGTAGCGTTGAATACCAGATTGGAATATCGCCGCTGACATACTTGGATCGATCGCGTAAGCAACCTAATGAGTACTAGGACCAGAGTTTTCATCGAGGTTGATTATTCCGGTTTCAACGCGGTTTGGTTTGTGTGGCAATTCATCACGCATAAAAGCAGGTCTGAAATTTTTTTATATTTAATCGCGTAGCAGCATCGAGTAAATCAAAATTGGACACCTGGAACATCAATGAGTCCCTGGAATTCTTAATCCGTTCCCGTGCCAAGGTAGCGTCCCTGGCAGTCTTAGACCTAGACCCAAGTGAGTCTGCGTCAGGGATCGTCTTTTTTGTGGGGATTCCCTGCCCGGACGCTTTTTGAGTGCCATTACAGCAGCTGTTCCAACAACACCTAACGCAGCAGCTTTTGCAACAGCTGGGGCGTCAGCGGCTATTAACGCTGGTAACGCGGCAAGAATCGAAAATATACCACCCGCCTGACGGCTTATTTAACAGTACTCCTTGATTGCATTAGAGCTTGAGGGAGGTGGCTCTGATTCCCTCTCCCAGAAATATTTAACAGCCTGCCTTGCAGGAATTAAACATTGGCATATGCACAATATGCGCGCACGCCACTATAATCTAAAATACCATCCAATCCACTTTCATGAACTGAAAATTCAGATTTAACTTGAGTGTGTGTTGGGTCCATTACCACTCAGGAAAGCCTTTCATTCGGGTCGTTTGGAACTTAATTGGCCCACGACCTGACGGCTAATTTATCAGCACTCCTTGAGTGCATAAACGCCTGGTGGATGTGGCACTAATTTCAGGAATAATTTATCATCCTGCTATGCAGGAACAAAGCAGTGGTACATGTACATTTGTACGCAAACCACTATAATTTAATAAATCAATCAATCAAAGTTTTATGAATTCCAGTCCGTTTTCAGTTTCGTTTATAGATAAAACCTAAACTTATCTCGAAAGCTTAAGAAAGGGGGTATTTATTAGAACAAAGACACATTCAGGACACACGGTACTAATGGTATTGAAAAATGGGAACCAGCCTAGAAATGGGTGAACATTAAATAGAGTATATACGGGTTTGGCTGACCAGGATTGGTTAATAATGTAAGTTTTGTTTTAGGAAAAATAATCTTTTGAGACCTTATCCTAGTTGAAAGTGAAAAAAAATAGAGACATTGTTTTATTGATGGAATTTCAGTCCTTTAACAGTCTTGAATTTGGAACACTCATTACTAAAATTAGCACCTGACACTTTGGTGCGGAATTGAAAGCACATGTTTCAAACATATGCAGGTCCAGAAAATTCCGCGGCTCATATCCTTTCCTCTGTATAAATATAGGTTTGGTCACGAGCACTCAAAAATTTTAAGTTATTGAATTTTTAATATCATGGTGTTTGCATAGGTTTACTATGGGAACTGAATTAGTACCGTGATTCCTTCAGGTCTTGATCCGTGTTAGGGAAAACAACTCCTTTGATTTGGCTGTATGTAGCAAACGAGTTGTTTCCCCTGACTCGTATAACACAACGAATGCGGTTTGGTCTGTCGACGTACCCCTTACACACTATCAAACTGGTTTATTTAGCCTACTGAGGACAAACATAGTTTTGTTTATTTATGTATTCGAGTATTGTTGATTCGTGGACATGAAACATTGCTATGACAGAAAGTGACTGAAATTTAATATCGTAGTCAATGCAATGCAACCTATGAAGATCTTATTGGCAGCTAATTGCATCAGTTATTTAAGTTAACTGTGTGTGCGTGCTAGCGTACGTGTGCGTTTGTGTGTGAAACCAAGTCATAACAGTATTTGGTGGTGACTTTGTTTAAATCATGTGTCATATCACATACCGTAGATCGCAGTCGAGGATTAGTTCTTACTAGTATATATACATAACACTCTGTTACCTACTATGGTGTCTGTGGGATTATTTTGAAGCTCCTGACAAAATACCTTTCCTGATGTTTATTATCGGCTGCCAAGTCGGTGCATTTGTTCTTGGATTCGTAAGCAAAGGCATGGAACTTGTGTCTGTCCGGTTCGAGTAGAGGTTGATATTCGCATATTTCTTTACATGGACATGTGTAGGGTCTTTTCAAAGTCGCCCCAGAAGGTAAGAACCAATCTGAGAGCGTTGTCCCAAAGTAGTGGTGGCGAAATGCAATGTTTCTTTAGGCTATAGCACCATGCTTAAAATTAAATATTTCAGACAAGATTGGCAGTTCAGTGCAGAAACTATGTAAAAAAAAAATCGTGTTCAGATTTGGACTAGAATGAATTGTAGCTTACTGGAGCTATGTCAAATATGACATTGGCGAACGTATTTTTGTACACACGCCTGATTGGATTTGAAAATCATTCCAACTTTGGAAAAAAGAATATAAAACAGAGGAATACTGTATGTAATTTAGTTAGATTATAGGTATTGGCTTGGAATGTTATGAACTGACAAGTTGAAGAATGAACTACAGCAAGAAGAATGTACTTATACATAGGTTAGTGATGCATGTGTAAAATAGACACAGCAGCGTAGAAATTGAACGTAAGTTGTATCATTTGAATCGGCTTCGCTCAGTTGTACGTTGGCAACAATCTCTTCATGACGATTTCAAAGGATAATATTCAAGAAATGCAAATAGTTCAACCTCGCTTTCTCCCCTTGATTTTACCAAAAAGAGCCGTTTCTCGTTTCTTCAATTCTGTTAGTAAAATTATTTCATGTTGTTCATCCCAAACAATTCGTCCTTTATTGGGTTCAGCATTCGTATCTCCAGCGGACGCCGTGATTGTTGACATAGATGATCTTGACAGGTACTAGCACTTATTTCAAGACTCCTCGCTGAAAAGCATCCAAATGACATAAGATGTCGCGTGCCTCGAGTAAAACAAGCGACTCGAGATCTCGTGTTTTGTTACTCTGCGTAGAATAACTAGATGGCAACTCGAGATCTACTTTTGAGAACAAATACTAAGCGGAGTACAAACTCCAACACCAGTTTCATACACTTTTGAGGTTTCGGGGCCAGGTATTTTCTACTCAGATATTGATTCCAGACGACATTTTTGTTTGGTTTAGTAGTAAAGGGAAAACGATTTTTTTTAAAAAAATTATATACAGATGGCCTGCTGAGGGGTTTCAAACACTCTTTCTATAGCTATTTTCTCCACTTAATCAATCACTTCCCCAAGTTGCACGCGCTCCCCACTCTCCAGGGTTGTTCATTCACAAACCACTCTCAAATATAAATCATGTTTACAGTCAAAATTAAGGAACATAGAAGAGTTGACAGAAATTACACATTCATTGTTAATTGCGCGCTGGCACGATCGGAAAGGTTCGCTCTCGTTTCATATATTTACTACGAATAGAGATGGAACTACTCCCGTGATTTGTACTGGAGAAAGTAGTAATAAAATCATGCATCTGTCCATATGAAATAAACTGCGTCTTTGCATGCCAGTTTGAAGTTAGACCATGTCTTCCTATGCAAGCACCTATTTGGTCTTTTTCACACTATCTCTTCTACATTGACTGCTTCAATAAAACGAGAATTTGGAAACCGTGAATAATTGAGAAAAATGGGGGGATATATGGATTTGTCGTAAACTTCGTTGTAGACAAAAGACGGAAAAGGATATTCGCAAAAGACGAATTAAAAATAGTTGTTATGTACAGGATTAACATTATATTTTCACGAAGAGAGAGAGAGAGAGACAGGCTCATATCTTTAAAACTCAAATAAAAATAGCATCAACATTTATCCTTGGAGAGAAAAATAAAGACAGAAAACAACAAGAACAACAGAGGTCTCAATACGTTCTGTAAGTATTGTTAATGAACGAGGAATTAAGAGCTATACTGTTTACATGTATGTTTGGTAGCCGAGACATAAGAAAAGACTTATAAAAATGGTACTAGCAGCTGCCTCGCTTAGCGCTCAGCATTAAGAGTTTAGTGTTAGGACTGGTCGGCCTCGTGTCAGGACAATGTGAAAGGGTGGGACAAGATGCTAAATGCATGCAGCATGATGCCCAAGTGCTAGAAACTATAAACTGGCACACTGCAAACATCGTAGCAATATGACGGATAAACTGTACACACACACACACACACACACACACACACACACACACACACACTGTCACTGCTACTACCAATAATAATAATAATAATAATAATAATAATATCTCGTAATTTGGATTTTCGTCTACTAAAATTGCTGATCTCGCTAATAAACGAAACAAATCATCTGCGATTACAGTAAAATGGCATTTGCTTAAATATGTTGCCTTATAGAAATCTGCTGATAAATTTTCTAGAAAACACTTTAAAAATGTAAAGTCATAACTGAATGACCAAAAGTATAATGTACATTAATATCACGCAAGCCTTCATTCATCTGAGACAACTCATTTTTGATGTACATTCAGATTAGTGGTAATGTGATGAGTGAAAATATAATCGGGCTTGAATGATAATATAATTAGTACTGAGTGATAATATAATTTGCAATGAATGATCAGATAATCAGTGCTGAGTGATAATATAATTAGTAATGAATGATAATATTATCAGAAATGAGTGATAATATAATTAGTGATGAGTGATAATATAATCAGTACTGAGTGATAATATAATCAGTACTGAGTGATAATATAATCAGTACTGAGTGATAATATAATTAGTAATGAATGATAATATAATCAGTGATGAGTGATAATATAATCAGTACTGAGTGATAATATAATCAGTGATGAGTGATGATATAATCAGTACTGAGTGATGATATAATCAGTACTGAGTGATGATATAATCAGTACTGAGTGATGATGTAATCAGTGCTGAGTGATGATGTAATCAGTACTGAGTGATGATATAATCAGTGCTGAGTGATGATGTAATCAGTGCTGAGTGATGATGTAATCAGTGCTGAGTGATGATGTAATCAGTGCTGAGTGATGATGTAATCAGTGCTGAGTGATGATGTAATCAGCGCTGAGTGATGATGTAATCAGCGCTGAGTGATGATGTAATCAGCGCTGAGTGATGATGTAATCAGCGCTGAGTGATGTAATCAGCGCTGAGTGATGATGTAATCAGCGCTGAGTGATGATGTAATCAGCGCTGAGTGATGATGTAATCAGCGCTGAGTGATGATGTAATCAGCGCTGAGTGATGATGTAATCAGCGCTGAGTGATGATGTAATCAGCGCTGAGTGATGATGTAATCAGCGCTGAGTGATGATGTAATCAGCGCTGAGTGATGATGTAATCAGCGCTGAGTGATGATGTAATCAGCGCTGAGTGATAACAGTGCTGAGCAATAATATAATCAGTGCTGAGCGATAAAATAATCAGAAATGAGTGATAATATAATCGGTGCTGAGTGATAATATAATCAGTACTGAGTGTTACGTATCGGCTCGTTCAAAGTAACACAAAGAAAGAGTGAAGACAACAAGCTTTGTAAATTTTAACAAAAAGAATTTATTTCCCTAGAAAACACGGTGAAAAGGTAAATAGATGAAATAAGACTTACGATTTACGAAGAAGATCCAAAAATTGTCCTAAAATTGTGAAAACACATAAGTCTTGTGAAATAAACAGTTCTAATTTGATGTAGTCTGAATCTCAGTTCCGTTCCAAGATGGCGGATGATGAC
This sequence comes from Megalonaias nervosa, assembly GCA_016617855.1. Taxonomy (NCBI): domain Eukaryota; kingdom Metazoa; phylum Mollusca; class Bivalvia; order Unionida; family Unionidae; genus Megalonaias; species Megalonaias nervosa. Next base: position 7,718 of record JAECUM010009115.1, read on the forward strand.
GTCAGAAGAAGGCTAACACAAAATGTCCAGAATTTTCACTGTGAATCACAATTTGTATTGTTCTGCTCCAGTTTAGAAATAATTTCAACAAATGTCTTTGTCCAAAGCCAGTAGGGTTGTTCTCCAGGGAAAATAATTATTTAGAAAGTAGATGAAATACAGCTACCACCACTAACAACACACATGTTGTTCCTCGTACGAATGCACAACTCTTTCCAGCACAGAAATACCTTTTCCTTAAGGTATTAGAAACTTTGTAAGATGTTATGATGTGACTCTCAAGTATGACTGACTTCGACTATGACTGAACTTTCTTACAGATAACTAAGCATATAAAAGAAACTAATACGTCGTTTCATGTACACACGCACGAAGCACACGTGTGATTTCGCATTCCATCTGGACATTACGAAAGCCTGAACAAGTATCAGCCAATCATTTACATAGCTACTGCTGAATGTTTACTTGCGACGAATTTACTATCATACAAAGCTCGTGCTTACACGAGTCACATTTACGTTTTAAATAAATACGATGTTTCTAACAAACTATTAGACCCATGCAAACATAACCATCATAATGATAACTACATTTAATGTAAAAATAAAATAAAAATGAAACAATGAATTAGAACAATTTAAATTTTAACACATATGTAATTTAAGTTCAGGGTCGTAACATGAGTGATAATATAATCAGTACTGAGTGATAATATAATCAGAAATGAGTGATAATATAATCAGAAATGAGTGATAATATAATCAGTATTGAGTGATAATATAATCAGTATTGAGTGATAATATAATCAGTATTGAGTGATAATATAATTAGTGATGAGTGATAATTTAATTAGTACTGAGTGATAATAAAATCAGTGTTGTGTGATAGTATTATCACTGTTAAGTAATATTATAATCAGTGTTAAGTGATAATATAATTAGTGTTGAGTGATAATATAATCAGTACTGAGTGATAAAATAACCAGTGTTGAGTGATAGTATTGTCACTGTTAAGTAATATTATAATCAGTGTTAAGTGATAGTATTGTCACTGTTACGTGATAATATTATCAGTACTGAGTGATATTATAATCAGTGTTAAGTGATAATATAATCAGTACTGAGTGATATTATGATCAGAAATGAGTGATAATATAATCAGTAATGAGTGATACTATAATTAGTACTGAGTGATAATATAATCTATGCTTGGTGATAGTATTATCAGTGCTGATTGATAATATAGTTAGTGCAGAATGATAATATAATTAGAACTGAATGATAATATAATTGCTGCTTAGTGATAATTTAATGAGTACTGAGTGATATTTTAATCGGTAATGAGTGATAATATAATTATTGCTGACTGATAATATAATTATAACTGAGTGATATTATAATCAGTATTGAGTGATAATATAATCAGTACTGAGTGATATTATAATCAGTAATGAGTGATAATATAATTAGTGTTGAGTGATAACATAATTAGTACTGAGTGATAATATAATTAGTGCTGAGTGATAATATAATTATTGCTTAGTGATAATATAATTAGTACTGAGTGATAATATAATCAGTAATGAGTGATATTATAATCAGTAATGAGTGATATTATAATCAGTAATGAGTGATAATATAATTAGTGTTGAGTGATAACATAATTAGTACTGAGTGATAATATAATTAGTGCTGAGTGATAATATAATTATTGCTTAGTGATAATATAATTAGTACTGAGTGATAATATAATCAGTAATGAGTGATATTATAATCTGTAATAAGTAATAATATGATTAGTGCTGAGTGATAATATAGTTAGTACTGACTGATAATATAATTAGTGCTGACTGATAATATACTTAATACTGAGTGATAACATAATCAGTCCTGAGTGATAATATAATTAGTACTGAGTGATAATATAATTAGTACTGAGTGATAATATAATTAGTACTGAGTGATAATATATTTACTGCTGACTGATAATAGAATTAGACTTAATGATAATGTAATTAGTATTGAGTGATTATATAATCAGTAATGAGTGATATCATAATCAATAATGAGTGATAGCATAACTGGTACTGAATGATAATATATTCGGCACTGAGTGATAGTATAATCGGTGCTGACTGCTCCGGTACCCTAGTGGTTAGAGCGTCCGCCACGGATGCGGGAGGTCGCGGGTTTGAACCAAGGCCGAGTCATACGAAAGACTTATAAAAATGGTACTTACATCTGCCTCGCTAAGCGTTTAACATTAAGAGGTTAGTGTTATGACTCTCGACCTGGTTTCAGGATAATGAGACTGGGTGGAACATTATGCTACACGTCTACCGCATGATACCCCAGTGCTAGACATCACTTTGAACTGTTGCACTGACGACATGAGTGATAATATAATCGGTGCTGAGTGATAATATAATCAGTGCTGAGTGATAATATAGTCAGTACTCAGTGATAAAATAATCGCTGCTGAGTGATAATATAATCAGTGTTGATTGATAATAAATCAGAACTGAGTGAGAACAAAAGTAGTATAGGGGGCGATGGAGCGACAATGGGACTTCAATGTTAAATTTGAGTGTTTGCCCTATGGTGACAAGGGGAATTTAACATGGAGAATTTAACATGGGTTTGATTGTATAGGGACAAGGGATTGGGACAATATAGCGACAAATGTTTGGGACTATATAGCAACAAGGGAAAATGGAACATAGTGACAAGGGATTTGGACTGTATAGAAACAGTAGAAAATTGAACATGGAGATAAAGGATTGGAACTGTATAGAGAAATTGAAATTTTATGTAAAAAATAAAAAAAAAAAACTTTAGGCAAGAGAGAATAGACATCTATTCGAGACATATGAGTGGCCCTGAAAAGGGCCGTTTAGCTTTCTTCTACTTTCTCCTCTCCCTTCTTCTTCTCCACCAGCACCTCCTCTTCTCCAAAACATTCTTCTTCTTCTTCTTCTTCTTCTTCTTCTTCTTCTTCTCCTTCTTCTTCTTCTTCTTTTTCTTCTTATTCTTCTTCTTCTTATCCCTCCATCTATATTTAACTACAACTTGTAACTGAAGGTAGAAATTTTTGAGGCTACACGTATAGACTTGGGTTTCTCCATAGGACTTTCAACATATTGTGGTTATATATAGATACTAGGGTTTTTAAACAGTATCGTCATACAAGTTGAGGCTACAAATATATATACTGGAGTTTTCCATAGGAATTTCCTACAAGTTGTGACTATAAATAGACACTAGCGTTTATCCACATAGTATTTTTGGTAGTGTAAGAGACAGTCTCTTTTGTGAGATTTCGTCTTCTTCGTTTATGTTCTGAAATAAGAAAAAGAATTTTTGGATAGTGTGTATAGGGGCGTGTTAAATGGTATAATTAATGTGATGAATAGTATTTTTCTTGGTGTAAGGGATAGTCTGTTTTGTTAAATTTCATCTCCTTCGTTTACATTCTAAGCTAAAATAATAACGTTTGGAGAGTATGTGTGCGTGTGTGTGTATTGGTCTTTGTTTGTCCCTATAAAACTCCCTTTACCCCTATCAAATTCATTTCACCTATCTACCTGTCTACATTAGCGCGTATTCAGGTCAGCCACTTGCAACACTGCCATTATTCCCTAGTGTCCAGTACACTGACGTCAGTGAAACGAGAAATTTTGATGCTATAAATATAGACTTGGGTTTTTCCATAGGACTTTCCACAGGCTGTTGCTATAAATAGTTACTAGGGTTTTTCCATAGGACTTTCCACAGGCTGTTGCTATAAATAGTTACTAGGGTTTCTATACAGGAACGTCACACACTTTGAGACTATAAATATATTCTGGGTTCTTCCATAGGAATTTCCTTCAAATTATGACTATAAATAGACGCTAGAGTTTTTCCACATAGTATTTTTGGTAGTGTAATAGATAGACTTTTTTGCGAGATCTCCCCTTCTTCGTTTAAATTCTGAGATAAAAATAACAACCATTAGGATTGTGTGTTTAAGGGGGTGTTAAATTGTGTAATTAATATGATAGATAGTATTTTTTTGTGTAAGAATAGTCTATTTTGTGAAATTTTATTTTCTTCGTTTACATTCTATGCTAACACATAAAAGTTTGGAGTGTGTTTGTGTTTGTGTGTGTGTGTATTGGTCTTTGTTTGTCCGAATAAAATAACCTTTATCCCTAGCAAATTTAATTCACCAACCTACCTACCTACCTACCTACCTGTGTTCAGGTCAGCCACTTACAACAAAGTTGCCACTACTCCCCTAGTGTCCAGGACAATGACGTCAATGAAGCTGGAAATTTTGAAGCTATAAACATAGACTTGGGTTTTTCATAGTACTTTCCACAGGTTGTGGCTATAAATAGATACCAGGGCTTTTAAACAAGATCTTCATACAAGTTGAGACGATAAATATATACAGGGTTTTCCATAGGAATTTCCTAACGTTGTGACTATAAATAAACACTAGCCTTTTCCATATAGTACTTTTGTTAGTGTAAGAGATAGTCTATTTTGTGAGATTTTATCTCCTCTTACATTTTAAGCTAACACATGGCGTCTGGATAGTGAGTATGATATAATGGATGGTATAGTGGGTGTAATGGATAGTGTTTTTGTGGAGTGAGGGATAGGTCTTTTATGAGATTTCATCTCCTTCTCTTACATTCTAAGCGAACACTAGGCATTTTGGATAGTGAATATGATATTTTGGATAGCATAGTGGTCTGATGGATAACATTTTTGTGGTGTAAGGAATAGTCCTTTTCGTGAGATTTCATCTTTTCTTTTACATTCTGAGACAAAAATAGGGAATTTTGGGATAGTGTGTTTAGAGGGTGTTAAATGGTATAATTAATGTGATGGATAGTATTCTTTTTTGGTGAATAGGATAGCCTATTGTGTGAAAGTTTATTTTCTTCGTTCACATTCTAAGCTAACACATAACGTTTGGAGAGTTGTGTGTGTGTGTGTGTGTGTGTGTGTGTGTGTGTGTGTGTGTGTGTGTGTGTGTGTGCATTGGTCTTTGTTTGTCCCTATAAAAGTCCCTTTACCCCTGTCAAATTCATTTCACCTACTACCTACCTACAGTAGCGCGTATTCAGGTCAGCCACTTGCAACACTGTTGCCATTATTCCCCTAGTGTCCAGTACAGTAACGTTATTGAAGCTGGAAATTTTGATGCTATAAATATAGACTTGGGTTTTTCCATAGAACTTTCCACAGGTTATAGCTATAAGTAAATACTAGGTTTTAAAACGGATCGTAACACAAATTGAGGATATATATATATATATATATATATATATATATATATATATATATATATATATATATATATATATATATGTATATATATATGTATATATATATATATACATATATGTATATAGATAGATAGATAGATATACATATCCATATACATATACATATACATACATATACACTGCGTTTCTCCATAGGAATTTCCACAAGTTGTTGCTAAAGTAGAAGGAAGGATGAGAAGAAGAAGATGATGATGATGATGATGACGAAGAAGAAGAACAATATTCTGGAGAAGATGAGGTGCTGGTAGAGAAGAAGAAGGGAGAAGAAAAAGTAGAGAAAACCTAAACGGCACTTTTCAGGACCACTCATATGTCTCGAAAAGATGTCTGCTATCTCTTGCCTAAGATTTTGTTTTTTTACATACAAAATGGTATATGTAAACCGTGTGTTCAATTTTCCAATCCATTGTTGCTATGTTCAAGTTTCCATTCTTGCAATACAGTCCCAATCGCTTGTCACTATGTTCCATTTTCCCTTGTTGTTAGATAGTCCGAAACTATTGTTGCTATACTGACCAAATCTCTTGTCGCTATACAATCCCACCCATGTTAAATTCTCCTTGTCGCCATAGGGCAAACTCCCAAATTTAACATTAAAGTCCCATTGTCGCTCTATCGCCCCCCCCCCAACAGTGTTGAGTGATAATATAATCGGTACTGAGTGATAATATAATCGGTATCGAGTGATAATATAATCAGTGCTGAGTTATAATATAATCGATTCTGGGTGATAATATAATCAGTTCTGAGTGATGATACAATCGGTACCGAGTGTTAATATAATCAGTGCTGAGTTATATTATAATCGGTGCTGAGTGATAATATAATCGGTTCTGAGTGATAACTTTTTATGAATGAAACCTTAGAAAAGAAGATCTTCTTACTACTAGATTAAAGTGTGGTAGAGAATCAAATTAAACTATTATTAATTTTTCAGCCATTTGTTAGTTTATTTTTTTCTTCTTTGCATTCAATTCATATTCTAGTTTTGGTACAAGTACTCTCCTATGGCGATGGAGCCATTCAGTTCAAGCTCATAAATGCAACCCTAGTTTATTATCTTAGATTCAGATAGTTTCTCTTAACCCTCACTGCACAGTGTACTGAACACTCAAATGAGCTGGTTCTATACTCAAACACTCAAATGAGCTGGTTCTATACTCAAACACTCAAATGAGCCGGTTCTATACTCAAACACTCAAATGAGCTGGTTCTATACTCAAACACTCAAATGAGCTGGTTCTATACTCAAACACTCAAATGAGCTGTTCTATACTCAAACACTCAAATGAGCTGGTTCTATACTCAAACAATCTCTGTGAAGTTTATTATCTCACTTAGAAAGATCTGATTCTCTGCCCAAACCGTCACTGTACAGTGTCTTATCATACTCAAAAATGTTGATTCTATGCCCCAACATTATACATTAAATCTATGATTGAGAAATTCGTTATTCTGTAAGTTACTGTTAGGATTAAATGTGTCATTTAGTTGCGCAACATATGTCTGTTTCGTTCTTAAAATTAATAAGACGCATGATGTATAGCTACACTAAAGATTTACTGGGTTCTTGATTGGATGTTTATTATCAGTCATTATAATGAACGGCTTAACACTTTAATGTATATATATATATATATATATATATATATATATATATATATATATATATATATATATATTATATATATATATATATATATATATTAGTAATAGCTGCTGGAACATGTACAAGATCTCTTAAACTTCCAAGGGCGGTTTCAGGTCCCCCAAATGTATGGGATAAACAATGGGCTCGGATATATTTAACTACCTATTTACATATGAAACAGAAACCTTTATGAGATTGACACTATAAGTAGGCACCTGTTCTGGCATATGAGAAGGATGACTCTAACATTAAATTATATTAGATATTTAAGCAACCACATTACTTTCCCTTCGCCTTACGCACATTGCCGAAAAGGTAGAAGGAGCTTATCAATCACTGGACTTATTGGCAAGCTGTACTTGCTTTTTTTATACACTTTGATGATTTTAGGTTTTTGCGTAACACATTCTTGATAACTGGTATAGATTCTTATGTATAGGAGTAATAGTCTGACGTAGGTTTCCGGTAGTGAGGCTGAGGTCTTTGACAATCGCTTCCGTCACTGGTATACTGACAGTAGGCTCGGTTTTCGTAGTTTTGTGGAATAATTTTTCGTATTTCTCTTGCGATGATTGACTCTATTTCCGGTAGCAGGTTTGCAGTATCAGCAGAACATTTACATGCTGGCGCACTGGAATCTCGTTTAGGATCACTTGAATTTCTTTTTGTCCAAGTACGCTCCTCTGAAATATAACAACACCTATAAGTCAGTTGCAGTCTTGCACAATTTCCTCATCTTACAATTATGTCTAACAAATATACAGAATCAATTAAATGCATTAATATATACCCATAAAGATAGACCCGTATGAGTTCCAGGTATAATGATGTATCCTTACACATAAATGCGTAGTTCTGGCTTGGTTTCATTAGAAAAGGAGAGAAATAATGCTATCGTTCGGTTGTAATAACTAGCATCGATAATACAAAGAACACAACATAATTTTAAATAATTATATTATTGTGACGCTTGTGATAAATTCTAATCATGCAATAGATCAAAGGTAGAGATCGTGTTTTACTTTGTTTGAATAAACTGTGCTTCTTAGAAACTAATATAATAAATTTGGAGTATGCGCATTTGGTTCTAGCGTCCCGTTTTAAGGAATTCTTAGATTTTTGTGATTACTCGTTTGATTCTTGGAACTCGGCCCTGTGGAAATATTCCTTAGCCAGAAATAATTAGCCAATTACTAGGAGCAAACGTTACGAAGTGAAGTGTTAGTGAGTTTCCATGATGCCATGGTTTACTTTTGGTGAATTCAGGTCAGAGTCGCATGAGTGTCCCTGTCGTTCCATAGTCCCTATTAAAATCTAGTGGTGTACATTAGTTGTGTGACTGCAGGTGCAGTATTTATGGTTGGAGACTGGTAAATTACACATGGTATAAGCAAGAAGGGACTCGGCAGATACCGTTTATGTCGCCAAGGTGGTAAATGTGATGCAACTTTACAAGCGAAATGTTGCTCGAAACCATGAATGGACTGGCCTAAGATGGCGCAGTAAAAATAGTTCCCTGTGTTTGGGGATAGTTGTATAGTTTTACGGCGTGAACTGCTGACGGTACGAAAAGTTGATGAAGAGAAACCATGAGGATGTGCGGTTGATTGAAGTCTTTGGATTAGGGTAAACGTATGACTTCTAGCGGAATCGAGCAAGGGTTTGGCACCGCTCGTTCAAGCAAATATCCCTGGTTTGTAACACTATTTACCTCTCGGGCTCTCCATACGAGTCACTGTCTGACAGTGGCTGTTAATTTTATCCACTATCGACGTCTTAAGTCTTATCGAGATGAGCTTCTTGTACAACTCTGAGTTGTCATCAACCTGCTCCACATCTGAAATTGAAACGCATGTACATTTTTATTGATACCTGGTAGAGTCATCTTTGGAACTAAAATAGGTTTATTTTATAAGTACTTGACACAATAATCTTCAGAAGAAAAGAAGGTATAGTTTTTAAGTATTTAATGCAATCATCTTTAGAACAAAAGTATGCACATTCTATAAGTACTTGATACAGTCATTTCAGACGAAAAATAGGTACATTTTATAAGTACTTGATACAGTCATATTTGGGAGAAAAGTAAGTACCTTTTTATAAGTACTTGATAAACAGTCATCTTGAGAAGACAAGTAGGTACATTTGATAACTATTTAATAGAGTCATCTTCAAAACAATAGTAGTAGCATTTTATTAGTAGTACTTCGCGCAGTCATCGTCAAAGGGAAAATTTATAAGTACTTGATCCAGTCATTTTGGAAGCAGTCTCATAAGAATAGTTCAGTAAACGTTAAAAACCATCCTCTCCGATACTAAATCATGTACGGAAAGAATGGGGACTTCTTGCATCAGAGCCTCATTTAAACTTGTATATGTATCCATTCTAAATATCTTATATGTAAATTTTATCAATACAAGTTGTTCCTTACACACACACACACACACACACACACACACACACACACACACACACACATATTTTATACTTATAACTGGTCTCTCGTGACGCAAATTAACACCGAAAATTCAGAATTATCCTACGGAACCTTTTCCAAATTTTCGTTTGAAGTCATCTGCTGTGTTCAATAAGTCCTGCATAAGGATTTCCTTTTCTCTCAGAAGACACAATCTTCTGCGCAGCATCGTCACCTCCAATTCAAGATCACAGTCTATGCGAATTAATAAAACAAAATAAAATGAATAATTGACATTTGTATCAAATTACCTTAATTAGATCAGTTAATTACCCTGGTAGATTATTGTTAAGCAGCCCTTCTTAAAATGGGATACGGAATTGGCGATTATAAGAAACACAAATCGTAGCCAGATTGTCTGAAATTTTCGTTCGGATGAAGATTTAAGTGTTTGAAAAATAGTATAAATGCATTAAACTTGTGTCCATGCCTTCAGAAATGTCCAAAGAGTAACCTTCATTCGTAATATTCATATTTTCCTGAGATGATATAAACACTTATTTAGCCGATATATTCAGCATCATGTCGCTGTCAAAACTGAGCTCTTCTGTGTTTGGTTTAAAAAGTGTTTGTCTTTGTTTATTGTTAGAATTACTGTATTCTGTCTGCAATATCTACAATAAGCACCAATTGCTAATACATCTTATGTCTCTATTTCGAGAATTGTTTTAAAGGGGATATATCTATTACAAAGTATTCAAGTAAGTAGATGGGACAATATTTATTCCAACCATTTTATTCCACTTCTTCACTGGATTAGAATAAAACGAAATTAAACACACTGGAATTCGAGGACATTTCTGAACGGTAGAAAAAAAGGCCCTAATATCCAGACGACATGAAATGTCCGTAGACCAAAAAAAGTGGGTTGTCCAAATTGATTTCCAAATATAACAAAACATTCAAATGGTGATTTGAAAATTAGAATTTAATCATTGTCTTGCATCGGGATTATATTCATGATATTTATTAGTTCATCCATGTAAATATTAAATAGATGATAATAACAATCAATAAGAAATAAATAGGTCAGCGGGTACTAAGTAATAGGTGAAAATTAATGCCACTTTATCCAGACTTTTAACATCCGGGAACACTGGACAAGTACAGATAATGCATAGATAACGGAAAGAAAAGAGCTTGTAATCTTGTAATATTTTCTTTCTTTCTTGTTGACCAGTGGTCACACATTTGCTTTCTTGCCCAGAAGAGCCAGGAGAAATTCTAGATGGAAAGAACCAAAGAAGAAATTAGCAAAGTTGCTGAGCATTGAGTGGAGAGGAAATAAAGATAGATATAATGCTAGCAAAGCAATATAAGCAAACAGTGAATAAAAATACGCGTTACTAATGTACGTCATTGCAGTGTGGTCAAGAGTTAATAATTATCAGATCAAAATGTCACTTTTGAAGCATTGGAGGCTTGAACGGACCTCTACATATTGGACTCTGGGAGTTTTGCAATCAGGGCCCACCTGGGTTTACCGTCTAATGACCTCTGAATCATACGAAATAGGAAAAAAAACTTCTCGACGTCAACGATTAAATATCTTGAGAAAGCATATTCTAAGATGTTCAACTATTGTGCCCTTCATTTAATTATAGCCCACTTTGATGGCTTGTTTGTAACAGCCAATGGTGTAAATGTAAAATAGTAGTAGTAACTAAGAGTTAGACAGTCAGTAAACAAGAGAATTTTTACGATGTCAGATCAATTGAATTAAACCCTATATATATATATATATATATATATATATATATATATATATATATATATATATATATATATATATATACATACTCTCAACTAATGTCCAAAGAGAAAACACATGTACCTGTTTCTTGTAGCACGTATGTATATTTTGCATTCTTTTGAAAAGAAAACAATGTAACGTCATGTTGGGAACCTTTCGGAAACAAACCAAATTGAAAGCAGGAATGTTAAATAGAAGCACATTAGTATTCCACAGAGGTATGTTTAATTAAAATCGATTTAACATTATTCAGTGAAATTAATTTAAGAAAATAACAGTTCCATTAGTAAAATCAAATATGTCATTATCTAACACAATTCCGTTTGCAGCATCAGAGTCTAAATGTGAATGGAAGTTATAAAAATGGACGCTACTTACATTCGTAATCTCTTCTCATATTTTCTTCTTTCAGCCTTAATTCATCCCGTAAATAATCACATTCATCTAAAAGGCTTCTTTTACGACGGTGGTCAAAATTTTCAACTTCAATAATAATAATAATAATAATAATAATAATAGTAATAATATTAACAATGATATTACTGATGATGATGATGATGATGATGATGATGATGACATCTGAGGTGTAAATTAAGTATTCCTTTTGAACAACTATTTCTGTGAGTTTTTTCTGTACTAAAAGGTTCTGTCTTAGATTTAGCACTAAAGTCATTTTTGAATTTGTATTGTTAGAAAATAAGGTTTCGATACACAAAATATTTTCTTTCAACATCAGTTGAGAAAAGAACATATATAACTATATACCTGAATGTGTCATTTCCTCTTGTTTTATTTGCTGTGCGCCTATCACAGTGATATAACCGGTAGAGGTAGTAGCCGTGTTGGTGTCATCTTCACTCAGTTCACTGTGGCTTCTCAATTCAGTCTGAATTCATTGTAATATAATTATTTAAATGAGTTATGTCATAGATAAAATTTAAACATATTTAACATGATCAGGTCCGGTCGTTCGAGGTCTGATACGTGATGTATATTTTTGACGGGAACGATGATTCTAACCGTGCTGTTTGAGGATTTTATGTTAAAAGTAAAGGAAAGCCACAACAATGATATTTATAGACATTGGCGTTCAAAATATGCACACAGTAATCGATTAGGCTAGAACAAATATCATACGTGCACACAGTAATCGATTAGGCTAGAACAAATATCATACGTGGATGGTTTAGTGTGAACGTTTGCCGAAACATGGGAGAAGACTTTAAATATTCGGGCTCAGAGCCTTTCTTCACGCTCGTTTGCAAACGACGCACAGTATTTGATCCATATATTTAATTTTAGGAATTACGTTAATTTTAGCTTGAATTTTTTTAAATTAATGTACTTTATAGCGTCAATAACAAAAAAAGGAAATATTTCTATGTTAGAATAGCCAATAGTAAGATTTGTGTCCACTTCAATACTTATATGCCTAAGATAATAACACTAAACTTCTCTTTAGACAAGACATAGAAACTCAATATCTACACATAAATTATCAGTTAGGCAATTGTTTGAATAGTGTTTTGTTTTTTCTATGATACTGTCTTTGAGTATATTTTGTTGTTTCCTCTCTGCTATAATCCGTCTGTTCTTTTTCTTGAATGAAATATTACATTTCTTGAACACAGAATCATTTCGTAGCATCTGTACGAGCCTGCCAAAGAAAATTCTACTTCCGTTCAATCAGGGTCTTTAAGTGTATGCATGTAGATGTATGTTTTTATTTGAAAGTGTGTGCGACAGACAGATACACAAGAACTTACCACTGGAGGAAATTCCACCTTATCGGACAAAGTGTAGCATTGAATGCCATCCGTTTTAGTATAATTCCCTGGATAATAGCCCTGAAACAGCACAGAATAGTTTATTATATTAATTATCACTATTAACATTTTTCTCGTTTTGCAAGCTCATTACGATCACCTAGTCTAATAGAAAATCTTCACCTATGCTCTCCTAAATGAAGGATCTATAATTTCCTTTATTAAAACTGTATCCTTATTGGAATGTTTAGATTCACTGAAATGACACTAATAGTACTTTTCGAAGAGCTCCTGGTTTTTACCAGTAAATAGTTTGTGAATAGCTTTTGATTCTGATTTGTTCATACCCCCTACTTATTTGTGACTGCACCATGCTTATTGCTCCTGAAACTTACATTCAAACATTGTATGACTATTCACAATATAGTCATTTCTTCTTGCTTTGTATCAAATACATTACAAAATTGGTATACCGTGTTTTAATTTACAGCCTTGCTTTAATTGAGGTATATAACTTACATTATTGCTCTTTAACATTATTTCAGATCTTTAAAATGTTATTTTATATACATGCATACAATTCTAATAAGAAGCGTGCACAAGTCACTGGCCATGAGAATCCCAAGTCTGTTTGACCATTAATAAAATTATCATTAATTGTTTCTATGCAGGCCTACGACACCCATATCTGTGTTCTTGTTCTATTGGCAAGTGAAATGGCTATGTCTCTTTTCCTGCAATATATCTGGGAATCAGGCCAAACATATCTTCCATAACACCTTAATTGAGCAGTTTCTCCAGGGCCCCCGCAACGCAGCGAAATTATAATTTGTTTTAGTTCGGACTTGGGAATGCTTTTTTGCATTTGCCTCAGGGCCTACTACCACCGTAAACAGGCACTGCATAAAACATCACAGCGAATTCTCTGCTCATTGTACGATCTCCTGATGTCTTAAAGGAATACCGAAAATGAACGTGCCACAAGGCATCTCCTACTTCCATTGAATATAAAACTGCATTTCCGCTTTTCATCCTGTTTCTTCATACTTCCCACCACTGTTAGCGACTCAAGATCATTTCCTTACATTTCCTTTCCTTGAACATTAACTGACAATAACCATCGCGTATATTCAAGGGCCATTTGAGTTATGTATATCCTGATTTGCATTATATGTCTGTTGCATCTCTATTTTCCTATGCTAACGTATTTACAAACACCTTTCTTACACATGAATTGTTAATAGGTATCAGCTGTTACAGAACGAATTTGGATATGTATTGCAATAACCTCTGGTTATTTAAACGTGTAACTATATAGGTTCTTCACATTCATGATGTCTTTGTTCGTATTCTGCGATTTATAGGTGATCGATAAATCTGCAATCTACTGATGTAAGTATTATGAAAAGACAAGATGGTATGATCCAACTTTAGGTAGAAAGCGTTCTTATTCTCATTAACACATAAGTCAGAAATTATTAATTAAAGAAAACTGTAAGACTTCTCCCTTAACATTTACTACTCCACAATTAGGATAACGTCCACAGTGATTTGTGACATTCATGCTATTGGTTTGTTTTTAATCAGTATTTTACTTGTACCCATGTAAAATAAACTCAACGCGTTGTGTTTGTTCTTGCAGATTTATCGTTCTTGAGCAATAGCTTATGTCCCGTGAGGTATAATATTAAATATCACGTACACGTGTCTCATCTCTGTGAATATCTTTTGTATCTTAACAAAACTTATTCACCTCGAATTACTAACTTGACGTTAGGTGTATTATTACAAGAATCAGTAGTGTCGTAAAGTATAGATACACAAGCACAAAACAACAATGTGCAACCCAAATTAAACCGAAAAGAACCATGTGTCATAAAAAAGATAAATAAATAATAACAGAAAAGATGTTCCAACATCATTCCAGGTCAGACATTATCCCTGCAGGCTCCAAAATGTAGTCCTTAACACTTAATCGCTTACGTCATCGAGAGAAGGCTGAAAATGTACTGAAATGATTTATACTTACGACTGGACTTCACAATACGTATTCACTGAAGAAACTCACAAAGTATTTATTAGAAATAAAAAAGAAAATCTGGACATTAAGGTATCAAGTGTGAAATTACCTACTAATGAATTAGAATTAGAGTAACCGAGTAGTGATAATGTTCCTGCAAGCTATTGTTAATTTAATGCTTGATTTGATATACACGCAGTAAGCAGTTTGACGAGATTCTCCATTGAGAATGTTTTGGAGAAGTAAACACAAACAGTATTCCGTGAAACTAAAAATAAACGTTTTTTAGACAGATGTTCGGATACGTAGAAAGTATATATGGAAACGATGTTGTGTTATGAATGAAATATAGATTTCTGCCAATCTCGTACGTACAGGATATTTCACCTTTGTAACCTTCCACCCATACTACATAGATGTTAGATCACAGTCTGTTAACATGAAGACATAATATACATATTGATACCTATCTTTGGCTGATTCGTCCTTTGTCACGATTGTGAACATTACTTGTTTGCGTGTAACAGCCTGAATCCTGTGTATAATTATACTGCTCCAAGAAACAAAGTCCTAGCCGTCTTTTCTGATATGGGGCGGCGGGTTGGGGGTCAACTGATTTCAAATTGGTAAATATTAAATTCATCTTCTGTTTGCTAAAATAATGACAACTACAGAACCATACATTCTTTTGTGTTGGCTTTGTGTTTAACGTGCACGATTGTTTATTTACCAGCTTATGATTTATATCAGTTCTTTAATAAACTTTTCTGGGAATAAGGTGTGTGTATTTGTTAAGTGACCGCCATCTGTTTAACAACCTCTAAATCTACTTCTAAAATTTAACTGATATCATTTTCACTAGAGGTATCTAATCAGATTTTCTACTTTCATTCAGTCATCTGCACTTCTTCAACAAAATGTTTACTGGCATGCATTGTTATATAATACAAAATACTGTCAGAAAGATGTATAGTAACAGTGTGTGGTTTAGATTTCCCGAACATTCTATCATTTATCGTGTTGCCATATTCGCTCTCAGAATAAAATTCGTGGCTGGCTTTGGAAATCTTTTCTCTCCGCTCTATGATTGAAAACACGTCGTACTCTCTTAACAGTTCTAACTCTGCACATATTTTCTTTTAAGTATTAATGATGCGCTAGACCTTAGTAGTGCTGTAGATTCTTACGTAAACATGATCGATTTCATCAGATAAATCTCATATCCAAGTATGCTTTTCAGGTAGTTGTCGTGTAGATCACCTAATGTGTTGAGTTGAATTGATTCGTAATATTTTGAACGTACCTGCAATCATTCTCTGAAACAAAAGTAAATACAAAGTTTATAGGTGTGTTATACATTTTGTCAAACTTTTCAAAGCTATCTCTGTATTAGTAAAGGTAAATGGCTCTTTCCAAATATTGGGGTTCCCAATTGTTCAACAAATTTGTCATAGTTAAAATTCTTTGCTAAGTGTACTAAGGATTAAGAGGTGACTGTAGCTATCCACCAACCTAATTGTTCTTTCACATAGATTTATGTCCCTTCTTTTACGAAACTTCGAAATCTTGATCTAATGACATAATTTTCGTCTGTATTAACGACAATTGTAACCTCATAAGCAGGATCTTGTCCTTCGTGAACTGCAGACGGTCATAAAGCAGATAAGTTGTGAATAAACATGTGGTAATTTTTTTTTTGTCATATCTGTGATTGAAAGTGCAGTCTTTAAGAGCAGGATTTCGATATCAACCTGTTAAATTATCATGCAAGTGTACTTTGTGTTAGCTAGCGTTGATGCTCTTCTATTGGTAGCCTTCAATCTGTTTTTCGCATGACTGTTGTCTTCGTCTGTGAGTATTAATGGTTGTACATTTGTCTACGTTAATTCTTTAAATTCAAGTCTAGAAATTATATTTATGAAGTGTTTTAAAAACAGTTAAGCCATTTCTTGCAATGAATTTAAGTATTAAGACTATTCTATGATTCATTATAACTATATAATAATTTGTATCTATGCCATCAACAATGTGCAACATAATAAAGTAATGGCAATGCAGTGTACTTACTTGTTTGGGTTGCACTTTTTACGCCAGTGTCGGTCTGTATTCGCTACTTTCAAATATGATTTGATTGCTTATTTTTAAATTCTGCAAGGCTTCATTCAGGCAATTTGATATAACAGTTACAGTTTAATGGGTTTTTTCAGTTATTGATGTTCATGGATAGAGCACTAATCTCCGAAAGATCCACTTTGAGCTCTCATAGATCATTTGTTTAAACTGAGTAATAATAGCATCGAGCATGCGATACTGTATCTGTTCTAAGCTGGTTCATTATAGCGGTAAAAGCTTTGTGTATTAATATTTAATTTATTTCCTCGTTCTCATTCATGGCTTTCAATTCAAGATTGATTAATACAGCCTTATGTTTTCATTTTGCATTGTGATAGTTTCAGATCCACCCTGACATGGTTATAAAACATGTAGTGGTCCTGATAGTTAATTGATATGTATTGACTTCTTTGTAAACTGTATATGTTTTATTCGCTGTACAGATGCTCAGAATGTTTTGAATCTCTTCTTTTCTACATTGGGCTCAATCTTCTGTTTCAATAATGTTTGCTACACATTGTTAGGTTTTGTCATCTATAACTTTTCAGTATGTACTATTGAGATCTGGTAACCAGTTTATTAATTTTACTATAGTTTATGAAATGTGATCTATCGTCACATTCATCTCCGTCTTTGATACAATGCTTACTTTCAATGTTTATTTCATTAGTTGTATTTGTTTGCGAAATCAGTTTCTCCATAATGTTGTACTTCTACGGTAAAACATTTTAGCATTATTTTCCAGAAATGTATTCCATTGTTGTTTCATGTTCTTACCAGTAATACATTAATCTCATGATCTTCATACCTATTGCAATTAAAATCTCGCGATATCGAACTAGTGAAGGAGATAGAAGAATAGGTGGGCGAATTAATGAGTTAGGACAAACATGTTTTGAATAAAATAGAAAAATAGTTTAAATGAATCACATGGTGTACCCTTTTCACCAAGACTTGTTTTCAATTTTCCTAGTACACAAGGCTGTATAACCAAGGCGTAAACCTGCTGAAACTGAAATGGATGTCTCAAATATCAGGCAAAACAAGATTAACTCCAATTAATTACCAACGTAGTTTAAGTTATCAAAACACATGTAGTTACATTCCATTTATAGCATTGTTTCTTGTCACAGCAAAATAATATTAAAATTTTGCACCTGATATTGTTACACCCAGTCCTGCTAGTTATTGACTGTTGATACATGTGAGATTATTCACTTTAAAGATAGGATCTCCGACAAAAACACTTGTCCATGACATTCCTGAATATCTAGTAAAAATGTCAAAGCAAGCGTGTGAGCAATGTACTTTCACACGGTTTGAAACAGGAAACACTAATTAAGCAAAAAAGATTGGGAACTTAGATTAAGCCGCTGTATAAAATAAAGTTTAAAGAAATGATTGCACTGGTAGCGTTGTGTTATGTATAATTGTTTGTTAGTTCATGTTTTATTTCATTTATATGCTATTGTAATATAACATTGTACGTTGGAATTAACCTTGTTCAAAGTTAAATTTATTTTCTACTTGACCTGAATTATTGATTTTTATATATCTTTTTCTTTTTTTGCTGTAATCAACTAATACATAGCTAAACTATTCTCAATGTGTGGGACATTATTATCAGGATCATTATCAATAGAAGTAAATAAGTTTATTTGGGTCTGGGTCTAGGTTATTGGGATTCCATACAATTTGCCTGATGCACCTGACATTGTCCAGGTTATACATTTTAATTTTAGTGCCAGACTGCTAATTATAAATAACATTTTTGTAAACAGTATGAACTTTCAAGAAGGTTATTTTCCATTAGGAATTTGTTTTGTTTTTTTAAACTAAATAATCTTGTGACTTGAAAGAATGTCCATTCGTGCTTAAGATCTAGCAGAATCAATTTGTATTTGTTGTGCCCAGTAGTTTTGTGGGCAAGAACTTATTTCTTTACATTATTCTATTCTTGATTTTTTTCCCCTGGAAATGCAGAGTGCTCATAAAAGATAATATTCTTGAACAGAGATATTCACTGGGATTTATAGTGAATTCAATTATATTACTATTTTTAAAAAGACTGTTGGCACATCAGCATTATAAAGGTCATCACAGACACATCAACACTTCAGCGTTGAACTTGATTTGGATTTGTACTAAAGTTAATTTAGAACTTGCATTATTAGGATTTGTGTCTATAATTACAGACACAAATCCTAATTTGGTAGAAAAGAACGTTTTGGGTAAAAGTGCTTTGGATTTGGTTAGTAGGTCTCCATCTGACTCTAACTTACATGTTGTGGAATTGCATTACAAGAATGAAAGTCAGTTAAGAAAGCCTGAGCGTCAAGAAAGCCAAATACAATTAGATGAAGAGCATATAGAGAGGAAAGGCAATTGCGGAAAGAAGAAAGAGAGGCAGTTGCAGAGAGAATCAAATGCAAATGCAATTGGGGAAAGAGAAGAACCAAATGCACATGCAATTGAAGAAAGAGAAAAGAGAGACAGAAAGAAAAAGAGACATGAAGAAAGGCAATCTCAATTTAAATTAAAATAATTAGAGCTGGCAGGTGAAAAGCAATCCTCCACTTTGGAATCAAGTTCAGGTTTTGATGTTGCTGAGAATATAATGTTAGTACCCCCCATTAAAGAAAAAGATGTAGATAAATATTGACCTCATTAATTATTATGAGGCATTAGTTGTTTTAGAACGGATTTAAATATGTATTGGACAAAACTCTGGTTATTTAAACGTGTAACTACATTGGTTCTTCACATTCACGGCGTTGCTCCTACACTGCGATTTATAGGTGATGTAAATATTATGAAAACACAATATGGTATGATCCAATTTTAGGTACAATGCGTTGTTTTTCTCATTAACACTTAAGTCAGAAATTATTAATTAAAGAAGACAGTAAGACTTAGGAGTTGTCCCTTACCATTACTACTCTGTAATGAGGATAAAGTCCTCAGTGATTTATGAAGTTCATGCTGCTGGTTTGTGTTTAATCAGCATTTCACCAGTCAACATGTAAAATAAACTCAACTCGTTGTGTTTGTTCATGAAGATTCATCATCCGTGAGCCATAGCTTAGGTTCCCTGACGTATAGTACTGAATGTAACGTACATGTATCTAGTCTCTGTGTATATCTTTTTGACATTAACAAAAACTAGTTCACCTATAATTATCGACTTGACTTTATGTATAGTGTTATAAACGATCTGTAGAGTCGTGTTGCGTAGATACTTAAACACAAAGAACAATTTACTACCCTAAAATTAAACCCGGAAGAAACACGAAATTGGAACGATCAGAAGTCCATTAAAAGAGATATAATAATAATAATAATAATAATAATAATAATAATAATAATAATCATAATAATAATAATAATAATAATAATAATAACAGACAAGGTGTTTAAACATCATTCCAGGCTGTAGGTCAGACATTTTCCATGCAGCCTAGTTGAGAGAAGACTAAAAATTAGTAAAACGATTTATATTTACAACCTGACTTCACAACATCGATTCGTCAGGAAACGCACAAGTATTTATTAGAAATAAAGAAGAAAATCTGGACAGTGAAGTATCGAGTATGAAAGTACCTAGTATCGAGTTATGTTAGAATACCAGAACAGTTACAATGCCCCTGCAAGTTAATGTTAATTTTGGCAAGATTCGCTATTGAGAGTCTTTTGCAGACGTCAACAAGGACGGTATTCACTGAAACTGAAGATAAAATCCGTTAGGACAGCTGTTCAGATATGTTGCAAAGTATTACAGACAAGATGGTATGTTATCGATGAAACAGAGACTAATGCCAATCACGTACTTAAGGGGTTATTCACCTTTGTAGACCTTCCACCCATCATAAATATTAGTTAAATCACAGTCTATTAACATGAAGTCATCTTATACATGCATTTACCTATTTTCGTCACGGTTATGGACAACACCGGCATGCGTGTTCAGACAACCTGAATTTATATATAATTATACTGTTCCTAAAAATAAAGTATCAGCCGTCTTTTGTGTAATGGGGTGGGGGTAACTGAATTGAATATGGCGAATAATCAAACTGTTCTTCTTATTTTACTAAACTGATGACAGCTACAGAACCACGCATGCTTTAGTGTTGGCTTTTCATCCACTTAAAGATGACTTTTATATTGTAAGTTGTTTTGAACATATGACTTCTATGAACACATGCTTCTTGTTCTTAACATTGACTTCAGTATAACATTTTGTCTCATCGCTGAACATATGCTTCTCACTCTTGACTTTAACGACTTCAGTATAACATTTTGTCTCATCGCTGAACATCTGCTTCTCACTCTTGACTTTAACGACTTCAGTATTACATTTTGTCTCATCGCTGAACATATGCTTCTCACTCTTGACTTTAACGACTTCAGTATAACATTTTGTCTCATCGCTGAACATCTGCTTCTCACTCTTGACTTTAACGACTTCAGTATTACATTTTGTCTCATCGCTGAACATCTGCTTCTCACTCTTGACTTTAACGACTTCAGTATTACATTTTGTCTCATCGCTGAACATCTGCTTCTCACTCTTGACTTTAAC
>JAECUM010009117.1:0-57725 GCA_016617855.1 Megalonaias nervosa
CTATGCAAACAAATTAATGTTTCAGATTGTGATGTTTTTATTTCAATGCTAATGTAGCAGAAAAACACCTTTGCTTAGTGCTCCTTTTCCCAAAATGGAGCAGTTTCATTCATATTTAGGGACATCCATAAATTATGTATTAATGGAAGGGGTGGGAGATGGTTTGAGAAAAGTGTATGACTTTGATTGGGGAAGGGATGACTGTTAATGACTACACATGTTCTAATCTGTCAGGGGTCAATATACATACCCTACATAAACTCCTTTATTACACTAGTTCTGATATTGTAGTCTGTAATGCAGCTGTAACTAGCCATCAACCATGACAGCTTAAAGGATAAAATGTAAATGATCCACAGGGGTATGATAGCAGCATCTGAACTTGATATGCCAATTTTTATGCTGTGTTTTAAACTTCATCTTTCGAAGTTTGATTGTACCGGCTATTGTTGCCTGGGGCGGGGGGCGTACAAAGACAAGCAGGTCAAAACTACCTGATTTTTTTGCATTCATGCTTTATCTTATGGATGTTTTATTAACAGTTTTAATGTTTTCAGATTGCACATTTTGGTCAAATGTTGGTGTCTGTTTAGATATTTTGTGAAACATTTGTAGCCATCCTAGGTCTATCACATTAATTAAAAATTATATGTAAGATATTAAATTAGTTTATGTGCTGTCTTTTAAAATTTGAGATATTTGATTAATTATTTCATTGAGTTTGGTATATGAATATCTTATAAAGTATACTAGGTATAATGGCCAATTTTATAAGATACATGTGTATTATAAATTTTGTAAAATATTGTATGAGTTAGCTAATTTTCAGCTAAATATCAGTTTGGCTTTCCATATGTTTTCATATATTTGTTCATTTCCGTATCTTTTCCTTTATATAACTTATGTTTGAAATTTTTATACAACATTAAGTAGAGTGCCAGATCCTCAAGTACTGTTCTGGTTCATCCTCTGTTGGTATGCAAGTTAAAGTGAGAATGTTCCAATTTCATATGATTCATTAATTCAGGTGAGAATGTTCCAATTTCATATGATTCATTAATTGCTCTTTCGACAAATTCCCTTCAGGGGTCATTTTTGTATGCTTTGCACCATAGAAATATATATTTGGCACCAAAAATGAAATGAGAAAGATCAGAGACACATGCCTCCCTACCTGCCTACCTATCTTCCATTTTTTAGAAGTTTCAGAAAGCATTTTAATCATAACATTTTTATCAAAACATTTTTATTATTTCATGTACAGATTAGTAATGAGATCACACCATATGTTAACACAACATTAAGGTCTTCTCCCTTAATAGTTACATATACATACCACCAACATCGATTCTAATAACAGGTACACCAAGAGATATCTAATTCAGTAATGTGAAAATAAATAAATAAAGCTGGACAAAAGAGAGTATGTGAGTATTGAGTCAGTGGTTGTGTTCTAGCTTATTCACATCTTTAAATTTGTGTATATAGTGTAATGCAAAAAGTAACTTTGCTTGGAAAGAAGTAATGGTTCCCACTGTTCCAAAAGTTTCCAAACTTTTCAGACCACTTTGACTGAGATGTATTCTTCTAATGTATAATATTCTTTAAGGATGCTTTTGAGGCAATTTAATGTAGGTATGTCTATTGTCATTGTGCATGTGCATTTGTACTTCTTGGTAGGAAGAAGAATAACATATAAAGGTTTGTCCTTCATTTGTTCTACAACTATTTCTCTGAATAAAACCATTTTAGTGCTTGGAGTAAGTAGTCTTTTTTGTTCATCATTTTTAAAAAATCTCAATATAGCTTTTAAAAAATCTTAAATTGACATATTCTGACCCAATATATTCTTATCGTCTAACCTGTGATCCCTTATTGTTGGTGTCAGAGGACATGAGTGGTGTATATTTAAAACACAGTATTTTTGGAAACCACTGTTTAAATATACACATACTGCACACAATCTTCTGCCCACCTCTCCAATTTTCTACAATTCACCTTTAGCAACATTGTTTTCGATATGTTCCATCATTCTTTGAAGTTGATTTATTTCACTGCTTCCTTATTCTTTCTCAAGCCATCTATATGTTCTATATCACAGACTGACACCCATATCCCTTACACACAGAATATAATTGGCTAAACCTTGATACTTGATGGGGAGGCCCATAGACCATACTTTAACTAAATGATGCTGACTCCGCATTTAGCAAGACTGTGACCCATTTACCCAGATTTGTGATTGACTTCTTCCCCACTTGCTGCTGATTTGAAACTTGATAATGGTAACTGTTGATTCTGTTATTTCTATTTATGTAGCATATTCAAACTTAAGCTTGTAACATTTTTCTCACACTACATTTCATTTGGTCATATTAACATGGAATTCGCTTAAATTGTACACAATATGTAAGAGCAATATGATGATGATAAAAATGAACTCATTAAATTGAGATAAACTACTTAACAATAATAATAATAAACGGACCCCCGGGTGGCCAACTGGTTTAAAGCTCTCACCTTCACAAATCACTGCCATCGCCTATATCCACATGGGTTTGAGTCTCCACTGGGGTCCATGTGGATATGTGAGAAAGCTTCCCATGGTTCTGTGGTTCTACTTCTTTTTTGTCAGTTCTTCCTGCACCAGTTGTACTGACCACGATATATAGCCTCTCGTGCGGAAAAAAGGGCATTAAGCCCATAACAACAACAATAATAAAAGTCCTTAGTAATGCCATAAGTCTTTTTTAAAAAAGCTTCAGGAACATAAACATACAGAAAGACGAGGTGTCACTTGACTTGTTCAAATGTGAAGTTTGTGATAAAGTATTTAGCTACAGCAATAGATTGAATTGTCACGTGAGAGTGCATACTGGAGATAAACCATTCCAATGTGAAATTTGTTTTAGAATGTTTAGTCACAGCAATACATTGAATCGTCACATTAGGGATTCACACTGGAAAAAAACATTCAAATGTGAAATTTGCAATAAAATGTTTGGTGACTGATCTGTTAAAGAGTCATATGAATGTACATAATCGAGATAAACCATACAAATGTGAAGTTTGATATAGAGTTTTTAATTACAGCAGCGCATTGAATTATCACATGAGAGTGCATACTGGAGAAAAACCATTTAAATGTAAAATTTGTGACAAAGTCTTTAGATGTGGCAGTTCATTGAATTGTCATGTGAGGGTACATACTGGAGAAAGACCATTCAAATGTGGAATTTGTTTAGAAATGTTTAAACACAGCAATACATTGAACTGTCACATGAGGGTGCATACTGGAAAAAAGACATTTAAATGTGATATTTGCAATAAAATCTTTGTTAACAATGGTAATTTAAAGAGGCATGTCAAAATACATACTGGAGAAAAACCATTCAAATGTGAAGTTTGTGGTAGACTCTTTACAGGAGAATGCCATTCGAATGTGAAATTTATGATAAAATGTTTAACTGTAGAGGTTCTTTAAAGATCACATGATCATACTTACCATAGCTGAGAAAAGGCGATGAATGTTTATCCACTGTGATGAAATTTTGTTGTTGTTGTAGGGTTTGACGCCATTTTTCAGGTGAGCCTGAGACTCTAACCCACGCAGACAGAGGTGTTATGGCAGTGATCCGTAATGGTGAGCACTTTAGACCACTCAGCCACCCGGGGCCCCATGATGAAATAAAGCATCACAAGAAATTAAGAATGGCAAAAAGCTACAGAAATCTGATTTAATTGCATCTTAATTAGTACTTCAAATTGTGCATATCAACTCAGTTTGGAATGGAATGAAAGTGATGTTTAAATTCTATATTAACTATTTCATGAGACTGGGAAATGGATTTGCATGGATGATTTTGAGATGAGCTTGGGTGTGCACACATGTGCATAAAGTACGACACCCTAGTCTTAACATGTATGAGATTAGACTTTATAACCCTATTCCAGTATAAGGTAAGACACCCTAGTCTTAACATGTATAAGATTAGACTTTCTAACCCTATTCCAGTATAAGGTAAGACACCCTAGTCTTAACATGTATAAGATTAGACATTCTAACCCTATTCCAGTATAAGGTAAGACACCCTAGTCTTAACATGTATAAGATTAGACATTCTAACCCTATTGCAGTATAAGGTACGACACCCTAGTCTTAACATGTATAAGATTAGACATTCTAACCATACTCTTGTAATCGATAAGACACTCTAGTGCTATACTTGTATAAAATTGTACTTTAAAGTCTTTTTTGAATAGGCTGATAACTACAACAAGAAACACATGATATCAAAGTCACATAGTGTATTATGAGTTATTCTACTATACAGTATATCTGTCCAAGGCTTCTTTGTCTCTTCAAACATTATGTTTCCATATGTGCAAAAACAAACACTTGGGAAACATAAAAGTATTATATTATTGGCATAATCTGTTTTTCTGTAAACATATTGTTTCATTAAAATCAATAGAAACTTATTTTAATGTTTGAAATGTTAAAAATGTCAATTAGTACATAGCACTAGTTTATTTTTTATCTTTGTTGTCAATGAATAAAGTAACAAAACATAAATCAGCAGTTTTCTGCATGTGTTTATTCATTTTTTACCTGTGTCCCCAATAACACCTCTCACTGCTCTTGTGTTTGCTGCCTTCTTAATCTTTCTCCACTTTCCTCCTTCCTATTTGAGTTAATTTCTTGTTTTCGACAACTTCACCTTTTTTCTTTATTGTTATTTCAACACTCGGATCAGACACTGAATCCTACACAGTGCATCCTGGCACTTAATCCTACACAATGCATCCTGGCACTTAATCCTACACAATGCATCCTGGCAAAAATCATCCAATTTTGTGGGGATATATTTACTTGACATCTCTAAATCTGAAAACAAAAAAACAAATTATTGTGCATTATTTTCTTTACTGATTGGCTGCGATCGTGGGAACACTTTTTAAACCCTGCCTTCTGGATTTTTTTGTTTTCACTGAACATTTTTGGCCACCATTTTCTGATTTTACTCGTGAAAGGGAATTGGGAAAGATGGTCTTGTCTGTTTCAATATTGCCACTTTACCCCCACAGGGGTTTGTTATGTCATGTATAACATATCATAACATGTAAAATGGCAAAACCCCCCAAGACAAGAATAATAACAAGTAAAACTGCTGGTATTGCTTAGATGATAATGATGGTGTGGGTGGGGATGGATGGGCAGTATATCTGTAACATGGAATCCACCCAATATACAAGCTTGGTTTAAATGTGACTTACTGAAGTAAAAAAACTCACCTTTGTTCACAGAAGAATCTAGACATAAACTGGCCTCCCCAACTGATAGAACTGTATCCAACCACAGAATTTTTACGCTGTAAATATTTGATGAAAGAATGACTCAAAAAGAGATTTGTTTACATCTTCCATACAATCTAATGTTCCAGTGAAGTACTGCAAACATTCGGTCACAAATACGTTATAGTAAATATGTGTATTTCTGCATCCAGTAATCTTCTTTTCACAAAAATATTGCAACAATGTAATGTTTAGTTGTGATGTGGAATTTCAACGCAAACACTGTCACTGTTTTGTGTAGGCCAATTCAGACTGGTACTGTGCACCGTATCAAACAACGTAAAATCACATGCATTGGACGTTTTGTGTTGACAAATATTTTGTCTTTGGTAAAATGTTCTGTTTAAATTGGATGGATGCTTATTCTTGTATAATATACTTTTACTATTTCAACAGCGTCTGTCAAAATGAACGAAATTCGTTCTTCTATCTAAATAATTTCTACTGATATAAAACTGTGATGAAATGAATCTCATATGGGTAATGATTTAATATTAAATTTATGAAACTCATGTCCAGCTTTAGTTTGCCAAGACTCGCTTCAAAACTCGTTTCATAAATTTAATGTTAAATCGTTACCCATTTGAGATCCTCTTTTCTTGTATAATTTGCACACAGAACTTAATCTGTAATTTACCTTAAAGTTATAACTATTTATTATGCTGTTACACACATGAATTATCTGTAATTTGCCTTACAGTCATAACTATATTTATAGTGCTTTTACTCACATGACTTATCTGTTATTTAACTTACATTCATAACTATATTTATGAGGGTGCTCACTGAGAAAAATCATTCAAATGTGAGATTTGTAATAAATTGTTTGTGACAATGGTAATTTAAAGATGCATATGATGGTGCATACTAGACAAAAGCTATTCAAATGTGAAAGTTTCAATAAAATATTTGGTGAAAGTGGTCATTTAAGAAGGCATATGAGGATACATGCTGGAGAAAGACCATTCAAATGTGAAATTTGTGACAAAATGTTTAGTATCAGCAATAGATTGAACAGTCACATTTGGTTGCTTACTGGAGAAAAACCATTCAAGTGTGAAATTTTTTATCAATTGTTATAGGCACAAGAATGTATTAAATGGTCACACGAAGGTGCAGTATACTGAAGAAAAAATGCGAAATCTGTTATAAGTCTTTACCATGTTTGCCTGCCTGTAAGTTGATGTGGCGTATATTTCGAAAGAGTAAATTGGGCAAATTTTCCATCCTTTATCCATATATAAGTCAATGCTGAGTATAAGATGAGGCCAGACCAATAACTTGGCTTCATCTGTTTCACTTTGTTCCACACAGCATCACAGCATTGCAAATTTGACTCTATCTGTAACTCTGCAACTTTTCAGGTCAGGATCATTAAATGTAACCAAAAGTACCTAATTTGTTTTACACGCAGTATTTTAAATGTATTATGTAGCTACATATAATGATGCTGACCTGAAAATTTATTGAGTTTATAGATAGGATAAAATTCATGATGCTGTGTCAATTAATCTATATACTAATATCTGGTTTCATAAACATTAATGGTATCACCCTATGCTATTTCAGATTACGAGCAATAGGGAAATTGCATCATTAATGTTAAAAATGCTAAAATGCTTTCTCCACAGTTCTTTTTTGAAGAGAGATACAGAGAGAGAGAGAGAGAGAGAGAGAGAACATATTTATTTGATCATGAGGTGCAAGAAGAAAAATGTGATGGAATATTTGTCTTTGTCATGGTTATTCACCATCTAACTTGTAAATTCTGACACACATATATGCAATCACATTTAAACGAATATTACTAGTGCATGTTGCTTTAGCGCAATTACATCTGATGTATTTTGATTTTTAATACTGATGATCATGTAATTGTTTACAATCCTTCTTAATGTGGGGTCCTATTTTCTTTTTTTTTACACACGATCTCTTCCCCAAAATGAAATATTTTTTGCATATTATATTTCATACTTACTGGAGAATTTTGTTTCCATATGAAAAATTACATGACATGATAAAACGATTTGGATGACATTATATATAGGTTGATTGGAAGTATAAGACAAACTAAGATTTTCTGGTCAAAAAGTATCATCTTATAGGCCGGTACGGTAGTCACAGCAATGAATTGAATGATCACATGATGGTACATATTGGAGGAAAACCATTCAAATGTGACATTGGTGGTGCACTGTTTAGTCACATCAATACATTGAACAGTCACAAGTGACTACAGCTGGTGAAAAACCATTTAAATGTGAAAGTTGAAATAAACTTTCGTGATACTGGCAATTTAGTGAGGCATATAAGGATACATACTGAAAAAAACAAAAAAAACATGCACATGTGTTCTATGGTTTAAATAGAAAGAGGTATATGATGATAAACTGTGGAGAGAAAACATCAAAATGTGAACTTTGTGGTAGAATGTTTATTGAGAATAATATTGTGAAAAGGCACATGATGATACATACTGGAGAAACGCCATTCAGGTGTGAAATTTGTGATAAAATGTTTGATCATGGAGGTTGTTTGAAGAGACACATAATGATACACACTTGAGAAAATCTGATCAAGTGTGAAGTTTGTAACAAAATGTTTAATCGTAAAGTTTTTTGAAGTGGCACATAACGATATATACTGGAGAAATGCCATTCAAATGTAAAATTTGGGATAAAATGTTGAATTGTAGAGGTTCTTTAAAAAGGCACATGATGATGTTTACCATTAGATGTGAAGCATGTGGTAAATATTTAATTCACTGTGATGAAATTAAAGTTATCAAGGCGGTCCCTATAATGGCTTATGAGTCTGTGGTTAAAACTTAACCTTGGCAGATATGGGATGCAACGGAGATATGCATCAACCAATTCTGCAAGTATTTTCGATTTTTTGTTTTATTTGTTTTGTAGCAATGTTTTTCAAATTGTTTTAAGTGGAATATTTAAAGGCAGTTCATATCTTATTTTAATGTATGCAAATATGCTGAGATTTACATTTTTCCTCCAGACTTCCCTCACCCACCCCAGCAACAAAGAAATAATACAAGCATTTTAAATGTTCTTGGAAATCAGGGTTTAATTGGGTGCAAGCAAATAGCAGAGTTTGTATTGTGTGTTTGAGTACCAAAGCACATGTAGCCACCATGATGAATTCTTCTGTTACAGACAAGCCCACCTTAAAAAGGCCATATTTGAAACTGGATACCAAAGAATGTCATCACCACTATTTGAGACTGGATACAAAATTATATCATTAATACTGTTTGAGACTGGATACAAAATTATATCATTAGCACTATTTGAGACTGGATACAAAATTATGTCATTAGCACTATATGAGACTGGATATAAATTATCGACTTGTGCTATGGACTTCTGTAGGTCATCTAGGGTGAGCCACTGGTTAGGTTATTCGTTTAATTCTACCAGAAAATTAAGTTGTATCACTAGAAGGGGAATTGGGCAGCCATTGTATTTCTATCCTAGCTGCTTTATATTTTATGCTGCCCTTTTATTGCCATATCTCAGATTCAAGGATTGCATCATCTTCTTTGCTGCTATGGACTTTTTGGTCATCTAGCCTGGATTGGTCCCCCATACCGCCATACACATAGATGCAATGTTATTTATTTTGCAGATGGCCAACCTGGCTTAGAAGATAATCCTCTGCTCATTTTTTTATTTTTATTGTTTCCATTGCAATACATCTGTTGTCACCGATGACTCCGATTGTGGGTTTGTTGTTAATAGAAGTAAAGATTTTACATGCTGCCACTAATTGGATTTCGACAGATTGTTTTTTCAGGTCTTTAGATAGTGGTGTTTGCATTTCCAATGCACGTGGTGAATGGGGGGAGGATCTTTTCCACTTCGTTGCTTCGTAGTTCATTTCTTGACATGGGTTTTCTTTTTCCCAAACGAGGAGAAAAGTTTTTCTCTAATTGTGGATCATCCAGATGTGTGTTCTTGGCTTCTTTTCTGTACATCAAGAAGATCATTCCAGTAGCCTAGTGGTTAGAGTGTGATACTCCAGTGTTAGACATCACTATAAACTGTCACACTACCGTTCAGTTGACCTACATGGTTAGAGCTTCCGCATCGCATGCGGGAGGTTGTGGGTTCTATCCCCAGCCGAGTCATACCAAAGACTTATAAAATGATACCAGCAGCTGCATGTCCCTCAGTAGTCCCAAAAATCAACTCACAAATCTGTGTTGATGTTGATGGACGATATATGGAAAATCAATTTCACAGGTGAAGGGCTGATGTAACAGTAGTGAAGCTGGGCACTTTATGGACAATGGGATTTCCATGTTAAAAAGTGTCCTGGCACTTTATGGACAAGGGGAATTTAACATGGGTGGGCTATACGGATAAGGAGAGTTTAACATGGGACTGTTTAGGGCTTTGAACATGGATGGGCCTGTCTAGGGAAAATGGGAATTTAACGCGGGACTGTCCATGGAAAATGGGAAGTTAACATGGGACTGTCTAGGGCCAATGGGAATTTAACATGGGACTAACTAGAGACAAGGGGACCTTGAACATGCATGGACATGTCTAGGGACAATGGGGAAAATGTATAGGGCCTGTCTAGGGACAAGGGTGGTAGAGGGCCAAACACAACAGAAACAGAGTCATACATATACAAATACAAACCCGAGATTTGTATCTAAAACTTTATCTAGACCTGAAATTATGTTGGCGGTGTTCATAAATTTGCATAATTGTAAACATGTTATAAATAGCTGTAATCAAGGAAAAGACCAACGCCAAAATGGATGTGACAAAAAGTAATGCTAAAGTTATGAAATTGTCCCAGAATTTAATGGAGACTAAAAATATCCCAGAACATTAGGATACATTGGTTTAGACTAAAATGGATAAACCTAGTATATATTTATAGCCTCAATTTGTGTGACGATCCTGTTTGAAAACGCTAGTATCTATTTATAGCTACAAAGTGTGGAAATTCCTTTGGAAAACCCAAGTCTATATTTATGGCCTTACATTTTCTATTCTCAGTGACGTCATGGTACTGGACCTTGGGGTACAATTGGCAAGTGTTGCAAGTGGCTGACCTCAATCAGATGGCTACTGAGTAAAAGTGTTGCAAGTGCTTGAGCTCAATACACGCTACTGTAGGTATGTAGTTCAAATGAACTTAAAGAGACAAGGTTTATATGGACAAATACAACACAGAGATACACATTCACACACACACTGCACAAATCCACTGACACTCCAAATGCCCTGTGTTAGCTGAAAATGTAAGAGAAGGGGGAATGTAATCCCACAAAATATATATCTTTTACAGCACAAATAAAACTATTCATCACACCAACTATACCATTTAACACTGCTTAAACACACTATCCAAAGTGCCTTAGTATTAGTGTAGAATTTAAAATGTAAGTGTCTGTTTATAGTCACAACTTGTAGGAAATTCCTTTGGAAAAACCTTGCATTTATTTTTTAGCCATAATTTGTGTTAAAATCTTATGGAAAACCCAGTTTATTTTTATAGCCTCAACTTGTGTGACAATCCTATTTAAATCCTCTAGTATCTTTTTATAGCTACAACTTGGGGAAATTCCTATGGAAAAAGAAGTATATTTATAGCCTCAAACTTTCTAGTTAAATGACGTCACTGTACTGGAGACTAGGGGAAAAATGGAAATAGTGTTTCAAGAGGCTGACCTGAATATGCGCTATTGTAGGTGGGTAGGTATGTGAAATGAATTTGATAGGGACAAAGGGAGTTTTATAGGGACAAAGGCCAACACACACACACACACACACACACACATACTCACACACACACACACCAAACGTCATGTTAGCTTAGAATATAAATAATGAAGATGAAATTTCATAAAATATACTATCCCTTACACCCCATAAAATACTATCCATTACATCAACTATAACATTTAACACCATCAAAACACACTATCCCACTAAGGCGCTTTGGAGAGTGTATTTAAGGGGCGTTGAATGGTATAGTTGGTGTGATAAATAGTATTACTTGTGGTGTAAAAGATGTATATTTTGTGAGATTTTATCACATTCTCTTAAATTTTCAGCTAACAGAGGGCATTTGGCGTGTCTGTGTATGTAGTGGGTTGTGTGAATGTGCGTGCGTGTGTGTGTGTGTGTGTGTGTGTGTGAATGTATTTGTCTATGTTGTGTTTTTTCCCTATAAGTCCTTGTCCCTATAAAGTTCATTTTACCTATCTACCTACAATAGCACGTTTTGAGGTCAGCCACTTGCAATATTGTTGCCAATTGTTCCCCAAGGTCCAGTACCGTAACGTAGTTGAGACTATAAAATGTAAGGCTATAAATATAGACTTGGGTTTTCCATAGGATTTTCCACATGTTGTACCTATAAATAGATACTGTTTTTTTTAAAACAAATTCGTCACACACGTTGAGGCTATTAATACATACTAAGGTAATCCATTTTAGTCTAAACCAATGTAGCCAAATGTTCCTGGATATGTTCAGTCTCCGTTAAATTCTGGGACAATTTCGTAATTTAACGTTACTTTGGTCACATCCTTTTTGGCGTTGGTCTTTTCCTTGATTACAGCTATTTATAACATGTTTACATTTATGCAAATTTATGAACACCGCCAACATTATTTAAGGTCTATGTAATGTTTTATATACAAATCTCTGGTTTGTATTTGCATATGTCTGTCTCTGTCTCTGTTATGTTTGGCCCTCTACCACCCTTGTCATAAGTGGACCCTATTCAGTTTCCCCATTGTCCCTTGACAGGTCCATCTATGTTCAAGGTCCCCTGGATAGTCTCATGTTAAATTCCCATTGTCTTTAGACAGAACCATGTTAAATTCCCATTATCGCTAGACAAACCCCTCCATGTTCAAAGCCCTAAACACTCCCATGTTAAATTCCACTTGTCCGTATAGTAGCCCGCCCATGTTATATTCCCCATTGTCCGTAAAGTGCAGGGACCCTTTTTCAACATGGAAGTCCCATTGTCAGTAAAATGCCCCTTTCACTACTTTTATATTCCTAGTCCCTCAGCATTAAGAGGTTAGTGCTAGGACTGGTTGGCCTGGTGAAAGGATAATGTGACTGGGTAGGCAATGATGGTATATATCTGCGGCATGATGTTCCAGTTCTAGGTATGACTGAAAAATTTTAAATCACACACACACACACACACACACACACACATACATTATTATTAAAACAATCACATGTCATTATATCGTGGTGTACATGGTTCGATACATCGAATCCTGTAAATAATTGTGCATTTCAGTTCTTGAGGGTATTTCGGGCCTTCTAGAACCGGATAAAATGTTTATTCCCAAGAATACACACCCTGCACCATAGCCACTGAATAAGCGACCCGGTTAAGGGGCGATTAACTATCCACTTTTGGATATTATCCCCACGTCGACCAGCTCGGAGGACACGTTTGTATGTTGAGATAGTTCCGAACACTTCTCTGTTATTTTTCATTCATTTGTATGACTTGCTAAGGTAATTCTTATATATCTCTTGACTGTTATTTAAACTAAGTTCAATTTATCGTAAGCAAAACATGGTAACGTGTTTTGTATGATGTAAATGCCAATGTTAAGTGGAGCAGTAGTGAAGCGGGCCACCATAGGCTCTATGATTATACATTACAGACCACCACCCCCGGGCCACTATCGGGCCAAATTTATAGCGTCAATGGGAATTAGCATTGCAAGACCCCCTGGGCCGCTATAGGGTCAAAATTCACCCTGAGCCATTATAGTGTCAAGAGAAAGTTGGGTTTTGTATAGGGACAATAGAAATGGAACACTTAGGGTGACGTCACGGTACTGGCAACAATGTGGCAAGTGGCTGACCTGAATACGCGCGGCTACCTAGGTAGAGACAAATACAGTAGAGACATAGACATATACAACACAATAATAGATTGATGAAGATCAATCTATCACACCTAAAATAGACAATGGACTTAAAACATTTTAGGCAAGAGAGAAGAGATGTCTTTTCGAGATATGTGAGTGGGCCTGAAAAGGGCCTTTATTTTTTTATGTTATCACCATTCCGTTAACATAGAGGGCATCGCATAGGTCTTCTTCTCTTCCTCAAAGTTCGTCTAACCTCTGGTCCGTAGATGAGAACTCGCTTCAGACCGCCTTGTCTCTCCACATAGATCCTTCTTTTCCAAACTCTCGTCTCAGTGATCCGGATGATTGTCCATGATGATTTAACATACATGGGTAAGTCCGTAAGTTGACGATACGAGAGTAGAGGATTCAACGTTTGTCCACATCCTGTGACGAGAACAGCTGAAGCAAATGAAGTGAAACGCGTTTATTTATAGTGGAAGAACGGATCGAAACGGATTGTGAAGTTTTACCAATCCAAGCACGCGGTACAAAATTCAGCCACCGCGCTGAGTTTCTCTTCCAATCCGAAGAGAGCTACCTGTATCGTCACATTCCCTATATAGGCGGGCTAGCGTCTCTGTGCAGTGAATCGATGCGACATTGTTTTTTCTTTTTTTGAAACATGACAGAAACTAAGAAGACCATGAGTTGACGTGCACCGGCCGTGGAGACGAGAAGCAATGGTATAGAATCAGTTACCAAAGTCAACATAGGTCTACTTCCAGAAGAGCGCGATTTCAACTGGGATTTAGTGGATTTTCTCTCTTCTTCGCAAGAATTTGTTCCGGTACCAGCACCTTCGTCACCTTCTCCTTCTTTACCACACGTCGAGGATTTTAAACAGAGACAGAAAGAAGAATTGGAGAAATTTTTACAGCAGCAGAAAGAAGCAGAACAAGCTTTTCTCTTTCAACAGCGACAGCGAGAAGAAGAAGAGGCTAGAAGGAAAAAAGCGACAGCGAGAAGAAGAAGAGGCAAGAAGGAAACGACAAGAAGAAGAAGCAGAGAAGAAAAAAGGTGTAGGAGAGAAGGAGGACAGTGAAAGTCAAACGGTAACGGTACTTTTAGACATTTTGGCAGAGTTAAGGAGTCTGAAACAAATGTATCAGACTTCTTTATTACGACCCAAGGGAAAAAGACCTTTCCGAGCCAAACAGACCAATCCTGTTCACACACCTACTACGCCTGAGATACCCGCCCTAGTGATTTCTACCAAATCATCGGCAGGAGCAGGTCCAGAAATAGGCCTTGGCCGTGGCAAAGGCTTAAGGCAGTTAAAGCTGATTGCTTCTCGTTCCTGAGTTTGTTTTTGCTTTAAAACAAACACCCAACGGTCCTTTTCAGGGCCACCCACTTCTTTCGAAAAGAGTTATTATTCATTTTGCCTCAATCAATTAAAACTCAAAAATCTCTTTTTTACCCCATGATGTAGGTGTGAGAGTGCATGAGTGTAGGCCATTTATCATTCTAAAAATCAAAACCAGGAGACACATTTTTTCTGTTTGGTCTATTCTGGTACAAATTTTACAATCCAATGTCACAACACAACACTTTCAAAAAGTTCATAGACTCCTTCTGTGCCTTGTTTTGTTCACTCTCTGTTTTTAAATTTCTTCACTTTCAGAGGTTTTTCCTCCTCATCATCCTCAATTTTTTTCTCGCCTTCTTTTCTTCTCTTTCTTCTCTTTCTGGGTTTTTTCCTTTGTCGAGGGCACTTCTACTTCTTCCTCCTGCTCCTGTTGTTTCTTAGGGCAGTCTGAAGACCAATGTCCTTTCTCTTGACAATGATAACAAGTATCTTGACTTTTGTCTCTTTTGACACTGGTATTACTTTTTTGACGGTCTGGACATTCTGTAGCTCAATGACCTTCCTTCTGACAGATATAGCAAGTATCTTGACTTTTAACACGAAAGGAGGGGAGTAGTCAGCCGGCTTGTCTAAAGAAAACTTTCGTATGACACTTCGCAAAGCTCTGATCAGAAGTTCGATCTGTGTGGGCTCTTCCATCGTGCTGGTCGGTTTGAGAGTGAAATGAATACTGAGAGGGAAGGCATTGGTCCTTTATATATACACTGACCTGACATGGGTATAATGGTGACCATGGCGTTTCAAATGTAGCCATTTGACTTTTTGCAGTCACGATGGAACGATCGCATCATTTCGTGAGAAAGGACAAGAAAGTAAGAGACAGAAGCATGATTTATCGCCTCGCACAGTAGTTGAAGTCTTGGCTCAAATTTATGCCAGCGATTTTGAAGATGAGATGAGTGAGCCAGAATACAGGCCCAGAGAGTTTACACCAAACCAAAGTCCGCCATCACCAGTAAAATCTGAAAGTACTACCACATTCGAGAGACGGACAAACGCTCATCTAGAAAATTAGAATAACGGCCTACACGTGCACAGAGAAGTTTAAAGATTTCAAGTCCGACGTACCGCTGGAGAAAGAAGAGTTCATCACCGATGTGTGGGATTCTTTGTTAACCACACTGACACGGCAATGTGAAGCCAAAGAAGACGATCGCTTGAGCCTTTCCATTCATCACGACAGTTTGAAATTCCCCGTATGGCTCGAGTTTAGCACCCCATCAGAATTGACACCTTCCAAAGCCATCGACAACATTCAGCACGTGCAACAATCCAACGACACGTTTCACATCACCAATGGAAAAGCGACAATGTTCATGACCCACGTGTCTCTTTCCCAAGCGACGGGACGCAGAAAGGTGTTATTGGTGGACGATCTTCGCAGCATCAAGCGCAGCCTCCTTCAAATTAACAACGCTCAAGACCAGATGTGTTTAACCCGTGCCCTTGTAGTGGGACGAACGTATGCCAACAAGTACGACACGGCAGAATGGAAAAGAGCCTGGGAGAACACTCGACAATCGGACCGAGCCAAACAACCAACAGAAGCAGAACTCTTGTTACAGCAAGCGGGGATATCCAAAGACACACCCTGTGGCATTCCTGAAGTGCAAAAATTGCAAGACATCTTGGCTCCACGCTTCGCCTTGTATGTACACCCTCAAGAATTGCATGGATCTGTGTTGTTTCGAGGCAAAAATTTCAAAGACGGAAAATACATTCACGTCTATCATCACGATGAACATTTTGATGCCATTATCAGTATTACCGGATTCCTGGGATACAGATATTATTGTGGGAAATGTGACTATGGCTATAACAATCGAGAGCACCACAATCATTGTGGATCGAAATGCTCAGGAAGTTTAGCCTCTAAACCCTGTCTTGACGAAGGACAAGAACGAGTGTATTGCCCAGCTTGTCAGCGCCCTTTCGACAGCCCTACCTGTTACCAACAACATCTGAAGACGCAAGGTTCACAACGGAAAAATACTTGTCAATTCCTGAGATTGTGCCCTGCTTGTAGACGAGCGATAGTTACCAATAATACCAAGGCGCACTTATATTCAGGACAGAAGCGATGTCACATTAGTCACCAAATCGTGGACTTGGAACACGAATGCTACATTCAAAAATACCATTCCAAACATGAAGAGGAAGATGATAACAAGAAGAAAGGCAATTTCATCTTTTTCGATTTCGAATGCATGCAAGAGACTGGTATTCACATTTCTAATTTCTGCGTGGCTGACCAAACATACGAGAAGTGCATCCAAGAGCATACCTTTAGTCATTGCGCTCATTGCAGCAAGATTCCTGGAGGACGTGAAAAAATTTTTCGGGGACCGAACACGCTAGCCGATTTTGCCCAATGGATCTTAAACCCCATCGACGAGACGTGGAGCCAAGAGGACATAGAACATTACAGAGATTGTCATCGCTATGCCACGGTGATGGCTCACAGTTTCTCGGGATACTATGGTAAGTTTCTTTTGAGACACTATACAGAACAAAGTACAGATCGTCCTAAAGTGACTTTGAAAGGAGCCAAAATCATTTGCATGCAAGTGGGACAAGTGCAGTTTAAAGAATCGATGAGTTACTTGCCCATGCCTTTGAGCCGAATGCCTAAAACGTTTGGAATGACAGAAATGGCCAAAGGCTATTTCCGCACTTTCTCAATACCGAAGCAAATCCACACGCCGTTCTATCCCATTTTCCTGAGGCTCACTACTACCACCCCGACATTATGAGTACCGAACAACGAGAAGCTTTCTACACTTGGTACCAGACTCACGCCTCGGACCCCTTCGACTTTCAGGAAGAAATGTTAAAGTATTGTCAATCCGACGTGGACATTTTACGGCGTTACTGTGAAAAATTTCGAGAACTGTTCATGGAACACGGAGGGATCGATCCTTTGAAAGAAGCTTGCACCATTGCCAAAGCTTGTTCCTAAGTGTACCGTCAACGATTCATGCCCGAAAACATGTTGGCTATCATAAGCCCCCAAACGACAAACTTTGTCAAACGTGAATATTTGGTCAAAACACTACGCTGGCTACATTACTTGTGCGACAAGGAAGACAAATGGATCCAACACGTCGCAACGGGGGAGGCGATGCGACCATCAGAACGTATTCGGTGGATGGTTGGGACTTAGAAAACCCTCAGATCGTGTACGAGTTTAAGGGATGCTTATTTCACGGATGTCCCATCTGTTACCCTCAACGTGGCACTAAAAATCAGTTTTTACCATGGAAGACTTGTTGCAGGCCACTTGTCAGCGGCAATTGTAGTTAGAACATCAAGAATACGTTGTGGTGGAAATGTGGGAACACGAGTACGATCACCGTTTGAAAACCGATCTCGAGTTTAAACACATCCTGGAAATCTGCAAGTCGATGGACCCACTGAACCGACAGGGCAGTTTGTACGGAAGACAGATGAATGCCACCTGTTTGCTGTACCAAACCGACGAGGAGAAAGGAGACGAAATCAAATACTTAGACACGTGTTCGTTGTATCCGTACGTGTGCAAATATTGTCGCTTTCCCGCAGGGCACACGGAATTGCTGACGGAACACAGCGACCTGGACAACATTCGACAATACGAAGGATTGATCAAGTGCAAAGTCTTGCCTCCCACGAACTTGTACTATCCCATTTTACCTCACCATTGCCAAGGATAATTGATATTTCCCTTGTGCTGTACTTGTGCCGAAACGTGCAACCAAGACCAACCTTGTTAGCACACCCAGAAATAACGCGCCTTGACAGGAACGTGGGAAAGTGTGGAATTGTTTAAAGCTCTGGACCTGGAATGCCAATTGGTAGAAGTGTACGAAATTTACTACTTTCCCAAGACATAAAAATATCACAAGGGCGACAAGACTCAGAAAGGTATTTTCGCAGACTACGTGGATGCCTTTTTGAAACTGAAACAAGAAGCCAGTGGCTATCCTTCCTGGTGCCACACTCCCGAAGGCCAAAAGAAATTCAAAGAGAAATACTGGGAGCTGGAAGGCATCACTTTAGACCACGTCGAGAAAAACGAAGGAAGACTATCGTTTGCCAAATTGATGTTGAATTGTTTATGGGGCAAAATGGCACAACGACTGTGTTTACCCAAGACAGTATTTGACCGAACCTTCCCGCTACTTTCAAATGATTCACGACAAAACCAAATACATGAAACACGTGGACGTCGTTCGTGAGGACTTAATCTTAGTCAATTACGAAGAAGAACTAGACTTTATAGAGGCCGACGAATTTGGAAATGTCATCATTGCAGCCTACGTGACAGCCCATGCTCGCCAGTCGATTGGAAACGTTTCAAAAATGGCCCACGGATAGGGAAGGATTACTACTGCAAATGTTTTAGCTAGAACGTGATTTGTCTACTTGGGACCTGAGACTGGATTGGGATACAAAGTACAGTGTTTCAGTTGTGGTCTGAGGTTGCCTATTGATCGATGTATCTATAAAGATTCAGCTATTTTGGAGCATACTCGATGGTCTCCGCACTGTCCTTACCTTTCTATGGCCTTTCCACTCATCACACTACGGTTCAAGTATGACGGTACCTTAGAGAAGGCAGTACCGTTGTCCAGGAAGAGAAAAAGGAAGACTTTTAAAACTAGGCTTAAAAAAGGAACGACGTACAAGTTCGAGACTTCATTACGACTAGTATGAAAAGGGACAACGTCCAAGACCGATAGTTCATTGTGACTACCAACACCAAGCTAGAAAGATGAATTCTTTCAAACAGCAAGTATCAAGCGAGAGCAAACTCGAGTGCGATGCTGTACCTTGCGATGTGAGGGATGCCGTACGATGTGACCTCAGCGATTCATTACCACATCATGGGAACTTTGCTATGACTACTACTACTACTATTACACATACCATGGAAAGTGATGCTGTGCGTGTCAAACCTGACGGACGCGAAAGCAATGCCACTCATCATTGTACGTCTTTTTACTTTACTGGTTTTCATGGTGGATGTCATCATGAAACCATGCGGATACCACCCTACGGATGTCACCCAAAACTGAGTAAACGTCTGCGGATTTTACCATACCCTCATCGAAATGAACCTGTGAAAGACGAATATTCGTTCCCTGTGCGATTGCCTGAATACTGCAACTTTGAAAGTCGATTCCAAACCTGCCGAGAAAAATGGCCAAAATATCTGGAAGGACCTACCCCCGAAGAATTAGCTAGAGCCGGATTTATCTACTTGGGCGAAAGGGATAAAGTCATGTGCTTCAGTTGCCGTGTGTCACTTCACATGTGGGAACAGAAAGATTCCGTTTACCTGGAAAATGCTCTATGGTCACCGGTTGTCACTACCAACCTTTAGTGGAACTACCTCAGTAATCTCTGGATGGATACTTTACAAGAAAACATTCGTGGCTTGCCTGTCGAGTTGAGAGAACGCATTTACCTAGAGTTGGTCAAAATACAAGTGAAACGCAAACTCAGAATCATTTCTCCTTTTTTAAACTATGCTCTTTTCCAAAGTAAACGAAGACTGATTATGGGAGGACACTACTTCAGTCACAAATATACGCGAGGATATTGGCCACGACCCAGTGATTCTTGAATGGATCTTTACAAGAGAACATTTGTGGCTTGCCTGTTGAGGTGAGAGAACGCATTTACAGGGCGTTGGTCAAAATACAAGTGAAACGAAATGAACAATTGCATCCGTTACGTCACCGATGTTTCAACCACTGGTACCTGAATGCGATAAGAGGATTGATTCATGTGAAAGCGTTCCAGTAGTCAGACATTGTTCAACTGGATGAGGACACAGAAGACTTTGGTTGCCAGTCATCCTTCTACTTACAGGGTGGCCTTACTACAACGAATTCCAGAAAAAGAGTTAGAGGATTACCAAAATCTTTTACGCTAACAAATTTTATCTATAGAGGAAAATTCTGTACCGGGTGTAGTGTGTGAACTAGTGACTAAAAATTTGGATTCTCTCCTGGAGTACGATTAGCTCTGTGCAAAAAGTACACTTATTACCTCCGACAAAGAAAAGAGGGTATAAAAACGGGCTACCATGCCACAACCTTTATCATTCGTGATAACAACAGATTCCGTGGAAGGAAATCAATGACAATATTCAAACGGTGGAGGATTACCATTGCATTTTACGAGAACTGTGT
This sequence comes from Megalonaias nervosa, assembly GCA_016617855.1. Classification (NCBI taxonomy): domain Eukaryota; kingdom Metazoa; phylum Mollusca; class Bivalvia; order Unionida; family Unionidae; genus Megalonaias; species Megalonaias nervosa. The sequence goes on from JAECUM010009117.1 coordinate 20,837, forward strand.
CCATTGAAGTGGGGTCGACGTGTGGTGTGTGTCTTAGTGACTTGCTTTCTGGGATTTCGTTTACCAGCCGATTCCTTGCGGACTCTTTACAAACAGTACATACCACCCCCAAAAAACCCCTTTAGACTCATTCTGTTGAAAGCTTTGCGCTTTCATCTCGATACTTCTCGATCCCTACGGAAACACAAGATTAGTCAACTTTAGGCACTGAAGATGTTTACGACGATGTGTGTTTAGCTTGTGATTTACACCCTCACTGGAAAGATGTACGTGACTGGTAAAGTTTGGGCTTCGAGGCTTGGACAAAAGAAGTGGCACGCTATGCCCAAGATTTGTCATCCTGACTCCAAACTTTCAGTATCCATGTACTTAACCATTTGGCTTTTATGTATATTTGTCTTTCGTGTTGTTCACATTTAAAGATTGCAATAAACGTATCCTGAAAAAAGTATAAAACCTCTTGTCTTCCCTATCTTTGTGTCAAAAGTGACATTCCCTACACTACTATGGCTACTGTCTCTGCTTCCTCTTTCTCCACTTTCAAAGTCATTGACAAAAACTTAGATCGTACTAGTTGGAAGGCCTTGTATCTTCGGCATCCTTTTAACATGTTAATTGCCGGACCCAGCGGTTCAGGCAAAACCAAATTTGTTAAAAGTTTGATCGAACATAAACATCATTTGATCGATCGCCTACCCGAACGAATCGTGTGGTGTTACAAAGAGTGGTAATCGGCGTACAACCTTTTGCGAGAAAGTCAAGGCGATTCCATCGTGTTTTTTTGGAAAGCATTAATGGCGAAGACGACGGGATTGTGTCTGACCCTAGTCAAACACATCTGGTCATCTTCGACGACATGTTAAGAGAAGACGAAGAAGAAATTAAACTGTGGTTTACGCGCAAACGGCATCATCGTAATGCCAGTGTCATTTACATCACCCAAAATTTGTTTCAACAAAGTAAAGCCCATCGCACATGAATCCAAATGCTAGTAACGTGGTCTTGTTTAAAAGCCCTAGAGATAAATCGCAAGTGCAAGTCTTAGCCAAACAGTTAGGAACGTCTTGGCTGACTCATGCGTACGACGATGCCACTCAAACTCCACACGCCTGTGTACTCGTGTATTTAAAACCCACCCACCCCCACCCCACCTCGATTATTTGCGATTTCGTACCCATCTGTTTCACCACTGGTTAAAAGATGGAGGGCCTGTCGTGTACACGTTCCTGTCGTCGACTTAACAACAACACCAGCCAAAAAAATCTATAACAACCTCGCGATCACTGGTTCTGCCTCACACAGCGTCAACATGACGTTCCTTCAGTCTCATATTCCCGTCAAACTGATTCGTGCCTTGTACGGCATCAGTCGCGAAAAAAATCCAAAAATACGTGCTCGTGTCTTAGAAGCCAGTCTCAAAGAAGTCTTACGATGGTTTATGGTGACATCAGTCAGTTACTGCAAGGCAACATTCACATTCCACATTTTTTTGAGAGAAACAAAGTAGCCTTGACGCAACTGGCCGATGTTCGCGTCGACACTCAACCCAAAAAGCAAATCGTTTTGAAACCTGGAGGTAGCCGTTCTCTAGGAGGTGTCATCATTCGCTCCATCTTAAAATGAGATCCCAATGCTCCCAAAGTCCTCCCCCACAAAAAAGCCACTCCCCGACGTACCGAGAAAAAAGATAAACATCAACGGTGTCAAGACCAGGTCACAACCACAGAAAAAGAAAAGCCCACAGAAATCAGCTTCTACCCGCAAAAGAGGTACTGCAGCCAGGACGCAACCCTACATTCGCAAACCACGACCTGTCGCAACGGTGACCGCCTCTCGCCTCTCCAGTAGCCTCGGGTTCTTCCACTTCTCCGTTGCTCGTGATGCCAGCCAAACCCGATTTGACACGTGCTCTTCCTAATTTGATGAAACATCGGAAACCCGCGTCTCCCAGAACGTCTCCTCCAGCGTTGACACCCTCTTCCTCTTTAGAGGCAGTGGCCGCTGCTCACAAAGTACCTGTCCCCAAAATCCCGATTTAGTTCGTTGCGAACTCCTCTACGTCGAGTGATGCCTGTCATCAAGTTGATACGACGTAAAGACAATCAGTGGCGACGCATTCCAGTATAAAAAGACCTTTACCAGACGATAGGGATCAGTGTTGTTGTGCTCCTGAACGCCCAAAGATGTCCACTTCAAGAAGTGCACACCGTTACCATCATCGTTCTTCTATCGAAAAAGGAAAAGGAAAAGAAAAGGACAGTCAAGTCATCCGAAAAAACGCTTCGCCAAACATCGAAGTCACCCTCTGAAAAGATACACTCGTCTAAAGAAAAAGAGAAGCCACCAAAAGGGAGGATTTTATATGTCAAACCTTTTCAGTCAAATAAGATAAAAGGACACATGTTAAGCCATGGGCTTCAGTGTATTTTTTTTTTTTTTTTTTGCTCCTGAACCAAAAAGATGTCCCCTCAAAGAAGTGCACACCATCGCTGTTCTTCTGTCCAGAAAGGAAAAGAAAAGGACAGTTACGTCATGCAAGAAAACGCTTAGCTACGATTCGACCACCCCCCAGGAAAGACACACTCGTCGAAAGAAAAGTAGAAGCCACCAAAGGGGAGGATTTTTCTTTTTAATGGATAAGTTAGTAAATGATTTTGCCAAAAGGTTAGATGACAAGCTCCAAAAAAATAAGATAAAAGGACGCACGTTGAGCCATAGACGTTAGTGTATTTTGTGCACTAAAGATATCCCCTCATCGTCGTTCTTCTGTTCAGAAAAGAAAAGAAAAAGACAGTCACGTCATCCGAAAAAATCACTTCGTCAAGCATCGATATCACCCCAGAAAAGACGTAGTCGTCCAAAGAAAAGGAGAAGGAGGATTCTTTGGCGATTTTGGAAATCAGTCGTCACCTCCTTGACGAAGCGATGGTCAAAACAGGATGAAAGGCCGCGTACCAAGTCATCGACGTTAGTGTATTTTTTGGTGTGCGTCCCGGAACCAACCAACCAACAAAAACACAACGATGTCACCTCCCAAAAGACATCTTTCTTCTACCAGCAAGGGAAAGAAAAGGAAAGGACTGCCTCCTCGTTTAGTTAAACATTGGGACAAGTTGTCCGTTCTGTCCAAAGCTCCTCCACCCATGCGAGAACGACTCATTCAAACCGCTTCCAAAGACGTCATCGATACCGGGAGAGAATGTTGTCGAAATGTTTTGAAAAGAACGATACCTTTGACTAAAGATCAGAAAGAATGCTTAGCCAAACATCGATACGTTCTTCGCCAAATGGTCGAAAAGAAAATACCCATCCGTCACAAGAAAAAGATGTTGGTGCAACGCGGAGGAATCTTTCCCATGTTAGGACGTCTTACCAAAGCAATAGTAGGGCCCGGGTTAGGTATGTTCGGGAGTGTTTACCCGCCATAGCTCCAAGATAAAAGGGTCAAGAAGATTAAAGGGGACATCTGGAATCAAAAGATCTCAGACGTGATCTTTGAAATCCGATGGAAGGACGAAAACTGGCTTTAGTGCCTTACAAACGATGGATGGAATACCATCCTTGGCAAGAACAACGGACCCCGCATTTACCTCCCAGTCCTCATTTGACCGAGATGTCCCAGTTACAACACGAAGTGATTGAAAGCAGCGATTTGTCACAAACGGAAAAATCGCAAAGGAACGGTCAACTGTTGCAACTACTGGAACTCTTTCACTAGAAAGCTTTAGACAAAACGGCTCTAGCGACTATGAAAGATTTTAAGGCAATGATGAAAAGTCCATCACCATCACCACTACCACCACCACCACCACCATCGGTCAAGACAGACGCAGCCATACGGATGCCTGAGGAAGAAGAGGAACGAGAAGTCTTTCAAACACCGTCATCACCTCCTATCCCTAGTAAGATTGCAGCGTCCTTGTTGACCCCTTCCCATATACCCCAACGAGAAGAAGGGTTAAAAAGATGATGTCCACTCCTCCTTCGACAGAAGTCAAAAAGAAAGAAGGGAAACCAGAAGTGAATAAAGAAAAGAAGACCAAAGCCATTCCATTACCGCCACCACCACCACCAAAACTACCCTCGACGTCTACTCCCGTGGCACATCGGACACGTAAAGCCGTTAATAAACCACCCCCTCGTCCATTCAGAGTAGCATCAGTGAAGAGTGGACAACTTATTAAAACATGGAGAAGATGTTAGCCAGCATTTACCACGATCCATCCATTCCTGCAGGTTACGGAGGAGTTCAAAAAGTGTATCGTGCTGCCAAAACACGACTGAAAAGTGTCCGTTTACCTGAAGTGCAACGATGGTTACAAGAACAAGCCACGTACACCTTACAGAAGCCCATTCGACGAAAATGTTCCAGAAGTCGCACACGAGTGGAGGGTATCGATCATCAATGGCAAGGTGATTTAGCCGATGTCTCTCATTTGGCCACCTACAATCGTGACTACAAATATTTGTTTTGTGTCATCGACGTCTTTTCCAAAATTGCTTGGGTCGTGCCATTGACTTCCAAATCGAGCACTGAGTTAGTGCGAGCCCTCAAACTGGCGTTAAAACAAAGCGGTCGTCACCCTCCTCCATGGCAAACCGACAAAGCCACCGAATTTCTGAACCAAGCTTTCCAAAGATAATTAAAGAAATTTGACATTCGTTTTGTCACCACAGAGAATGCCGAAACCAAAGCCTGCATCGTGGAACGTTTTCAACGCACCTTGAAAGAACTCATGTGGAGATATTTGCACATCAACACACTCTGAAGTACATCGACGTCTTCCCGCATCTAGTCCAAGTGTACAACCAATCTAACCATCGGAGCATCGGACGTGCCCCCCAGGAAGTGACTCCCGATAACGAAGTGACCATCCTCAAGCGCCAGTTTGGTACGTCCCCGACAGTGACTGTCCCCAAGAAAGGTGGAGTGTTGGCAGTAGGAGATTGGGTTCGCATCGGGAAAACCAAACGCACTTTCGACAAATGTTACTTATCCAACTGGACCACCAAATTGTTTCGTGTTTATGAACGACTGCGAGGCCGTCATCCTCCCGTCTATAAATTGGAAGACATGAACGGGGAAGTGTTAAAAGGAACGTTTTACTTGCCCGAATTACAACGTGTGACCAAAAAAGAAGACGAAGTGTACGAGATCGAAAGCATTCTCGATTAAAAAACTCGTAAAGTGGGAAAACTACGTGTCGAAGAAGTCAAAATACGTTGGAAAGGATATCTTCTCAGTTTTGACTCTTTGATCGACGCTTCGCAACTCATCGACTATAAAAAGAAGTGACCATCATGCCCTTCAACACAGCTTCAACCGCTACCACAACAGCAGTGACCACTCCTTCCTCCAGTTCTTTTCTGCAAGATCTACAAAAGCAACCCTTGTGGGTAGTGTGTAATGAACGTGTGCCTAAGACACAAATCGTCTTTTTCTGCCAAATCTTTGTGGTGTATTGTGTCATCGGTGCTGCCATTGCCAGTTTGAGTTTGCAACAAGGAGACAAACAATTGTGGACCATTTTACTCAGCAGTTGCATCGGTTACCTTCTTCCCAAACCTTCCCTGAAATACTCTTCTAACGGGAACAACGGGAGCCTTGCGTCCAACGTCAGTGATCCTTGTAACAGTCACAATAACAACAACAACAATCCTCTTTTAGACACTCCTCTGATCTCCAGCGACCCCTCGGACATTAGAACTCTGGAATTACGAATAACCAATTTTACTTACCGTTACCCAGTGACAGTTCCATGGAGGTGCTTCCCCACAAACACCTTGTGCTGTTTCACGGCCAAATTGCCTCAGGCCATGCAATTTCATCACGAAGCCCATTGGGAAGTGGCTTTGGTGGAAATGATTCACCCTTCACAAATCAAAAACATCATTGAAAATCAAAACACTTTTACGGTGAAAGTTCATGACAAGTAAGTACAACAAAGCTTTTAATGAGCGCTTCACTGTAGGTGACTCTATGAAAACACATGACCCCAAAACTGAACGGTCCACTTATCGATTGAAAATTCCCCCAGGCCATTATTTTAGTGGTCAACATTTGGTGAACACGATTGCTGACAGATTCAATGCACAGTTTAGCAAAGTCTTGGAGAAAGCCCAGAAAGTTTCACCCTCGAGTACCACAAAGTAGCTCGTCGCCTAATGATCAAATTTTCAGAGGACAGAGTATTGGCCATTACATTTGTTCCTGAATTGTATGACATTTTGGGTGGAGATCTCAAGTTGATCAAGAATAAAAACGAAATAACAGCTATTACCGGCAACTTGGATTTTGTGAAATATTTTCGATTCCCTTTAGAAATGAACCAAGGACTGAATCTGATCTTTGTGTACTCCGATGTGGTGGAGTACAACGTCGATGGACACACCTCCGTACCGTTACTGCTTGTCATTCCCTTCAAAGTGGATTCTGCCACAAACGCTGACGAGAAAGGTGGAAACACCTATCACGTTCACCACGAATTTGTACATCCTCACTATTTCCCGTCAGTAAGTCGTATTTTGACACCGTCAACATTACTATGTAAGGAAATCTGGGACAAAATATTCCATTCACCAAAGGGAAAGTCACAGTAAAACTCCATTTTCGAGAACGATTACTCTAACCACTTGTAAGTCATATATCCTGTGTACCAAGGAGTCGCTCGACAGCGATGATATGGTTTAGGAGATATGCTAAAATCGGCCTTTCGTCAGGTGGCTCCCGTTTTGAAACCGATATTGACACGGGGATTGCACGCCTTGAAAGATGAAGTTTTGACGCACTGCAAAGAATTTCTCCAAAATGTCATCATCGACAAACAAAATCCCAAAGAAGGTTTCTTGAGAGCAGGCAAAAATGTCTTGCTTCAAACGGGCAAAGACATTTTGAGCCGACGAGAAACTCCTATAAATGCCCTTGACGCTACCGAGTCAGTCATTCCTGCTTCCCTGACTCCGCAGCAAAGGCAAGGCAGAAAGAGACGACGACAAAGACACCATTCCAGAGGACTTCACACCCCTAGAGCTAGAAAGATTAAGAAATGAAGAACCGTCCGAGACTTAGACATTTTGATTATTAAATCACAAACAGAGAGAAGGAAAGTAATGCACCGAGAGTCTTGCGTCTGTTCCAAGTCGGAACTGGATCTGGTTGCCATGCCACCCACCATAATGACAATGCAAGAATCCCAATCAGTAGAATTTCATTCCGTCTCCTCTTTGACGGATTCAGCTCCCATCGAGTTTGAAATCAATGGACAGCCCGAAGATTACATCTATCTGAATAGCAATTAGTTGTATCTGAAACTCAAAGCGATCAAAACGGACAATACCAATCCGGGAGCCGATGCTATAGTAGCTCCCGTCAACAATTTCATGCATTCCTTGTTTAGCGAAGTGGACTTGTACTTCAATAACAAACTGGTCAGCAGTAGCATGGATACTTACCCTTACCGAGCGTACCTGGAAAATCTCTTGAGGTACGAAAAGAGGCCAAGAACATTTGTCTGAATGCTTGCGTGGTTTGGAAACCCGAAACAGCAGGTGAGGACAAGTTTAACGACACAGCCCTGACAGCAGATGACAATCCTCACAATGTGGGCTTTAACGACCTTGGAAAGAACATCCTGCAAGGACGTCGTTTAGAAATGAAGGATCGTTTGCCTTTGGACATGTGGTTACAAGACAAGTATTTGCTTAACAGAGTGGATATCCGCCTGAGACAATCGCAGTAGTGTCGCTTTCCATTTGATGGCTCATGCCAAGGAGTACAAAACCATCATCCAAGAAGCCAAACTTTACGTGCGCCGCATAGAAGTGTTACCTAAAACGGGGAACGACAGCAGTCACACGTTGAGCAGAACGACTGCCAAGTATCCGATACGACGCGTAGAAGTGAAAACTTTCACCACTGCTGCTGGACTCCGATCCAAGATCAAAGATCATCTGTTCCAGGGACAGTTACCCAAACGTTTAATCGTTGGTATCGTGAGCAGTGCAGCCCTCAACGGAGCCCACGATCAAAATCCTTTCGAGTTTAAGCACTACATAGTGTCCAAGATCGAAGTCAGTCGCGATGACACGGCCTTGTGTACCAGACCCTTCGAACCTAACTTTGCCAAGAAGAATTACTTGAGATCGTACTTGTCCCTGTACGAAGCTACTGGACAATTAGGAACCAACACTAGCCACGGTATTACGTACGAAGATTATGCAGGAGGTTATACTTTGTGGGCCTCTGATTTCACTCCAGACCAAGGCAGCGACAAGGAACATTTCCACCCTATACAATTCGGTCAACTGCGTGTGGAACTTCAGTTTGCAGAAGCTCTCGTCGAAACGGTGAACGTCATCCTGTACGTCGAATTCGATAATACGATAGAAACCAACAGTTTGAGAGAATCATTGTAAACTATTGGAAACTCTGGAAGACCCTTATCCCTCTTTGAAAAGTAGAGAATCTTTGGAAATTGAATGGGAGGATGCCGTGGAGGTAGAACCCATAGACAAAGACGAAGAGGACGTGGTCAAGTCCAAATGGCCAGAACAAAACAACATTTAGTGTCCTGTTTTGCCAAAAACCTGGCCGATAAAATTACAGAACTGACCAAGAAAGATTGCTATGGATGTCAAAACGATCACCCCAGTCAAATTCAACACGATAAATGCCTGATGATGAGTCAAGAAGAAGAATTGGACGATTATCTGGAGGACGCTTGGAGTCTCATCTCGGAAGACGCAGTGTCACATGAGTGGTATGTGACGTCACAGGCAACTCTCTTCGGATTGGAAGACAGACTCCGCGAGGTGGATGAACTTTGTAACGCGTATTGGGATTGGTGACAAATCTTAATCTGTTTCGATCCGGTCTTCCACTATAAATAAACACGGTTCACTTCATTCCCTTTACCTGTTCTAGTCACAAGGTGTGGACAAATATTGAATCATCTACTCTCGTTTCCTCGATGGTGTTCCGTACGGACTTACTCATGTATGTTACATCATCATGGAGAATCATCCGGATCACCGAGATGACAATTTGGAAAAGAAGGTCCTATGTGGAGTGACAAGGCTGTCTGAAGCGAGTCCTCATCTACGGTCCAGAGGTTAGACGAAGTTTAAGAAAGAGAAGAAGATCCGTGAGATGCTCTCTATGTTAACGAAATGGTGTTAACATAAAAAAACCTAAGGGGGATAACAGGGCCACTCCAATTCCTCGAAAAGATTTACTTTTTTCTTGCCTCGAAAAGTTCTTATTCTATTGTATAATTTAGGTATGATAGATTGATGTTCATCAATATATGGTTGTGTTGTATATGTCTCTGTCTCTTACCATGTTTCTATGTCTCTGTCTCTATTGTATTTGTCTCTACCTAGGTAGTCGTGCGTATTCAGGGCAGCCACTTGCAACATTGTTACCAGTACCGTGACGTCACCCTACCTGTTCCATTCCTATTGTCCCTATATAAAACCCAACTTTCCTTTGAAGCTATAGTGACCCAGGATTTATTCTGACGCCAAAGTGGTCCAGGGGATTCTTTTGACGCCAAACTTACCCCCGGAGGTCGTGTGTCTGTAATGTTTTTTCCATTGACGCTAAACTGCCCCCCTTCACTACTCAGGAGCCTAATACTTTTAAAATTCCTTTCTGTCAATAGCTGAAAAAGTATATTGCTCTAATTTCTAGCAATATAATAATATAATAATATGCTATCTCAAAAATATATTAAAAAAAGGAAATAAAAGATAGCTTAAAAGAATATCTCACCCCTCCCCTACCAAGTTAAATGGACAGTAGCATATAGTAGATGCTTTTTCTATGCATGTGTTAATTATTGTATAAGTTGTGTATTGGTCTGGGTATCAGACTTTTTTGAAACTTGGTTACTCCCTTTGAATTGGAAATCTTCTGTCCACTCAGTGTGCATGCTCATCTTCAAATGGGCTCAGGTCCCAGTAGTCTGGTCCACGAATGAAGTCCCAGTCCTTTTTAGAGCATATTTTACCTCTCTCATTTTGGTATTGATAATCGAGTTATATTTAGGTATTTTTGATATTGATTTAAAGGTAATTGTTTATTCTTTAGAATTTGAGCTTGGTTGTGTGGTGGTCTGTGTGTCTTTTGGCGACAGTTCAAAGTATACACTAACATGACATCTAAGGCAATACGTGCATCTTTTAATTCAAGATATATTGATAAATTAAAATAGGAATACAGTCTTGTCCATACTGAGGTATTAATACAGTGAAATCCCACTATAATATGCATTTGTTATAGCATGAAGATGAATATACCATAAACATGTCATGGCTCCTTAAATTTTGCAATAATTTGACTTATTTATTGAAGTAGAGCAAAGCTTCAGTGCCAACATGAGCAGAGCGTTTGACAAGATGTGTTGTATTCTTGAAGAAAAATATTATCTTTTTGATAATTTTTAAAAAGACATTTTGTTTGTTAATTTATTTATGCAAATTGTCAAAAGCAGTTTTAGTCACTGATACACTCATCACCGATCTTAATCATTTTCATTTTATTCAGACAGCGACTCCAAATCATTCAAATACACAGTCCACTGTAATTGTAAAGGTACCTTCATATAGCTTGAATTTTCAGCTCAAGTACTTTTCAACCCCAAAGAAAAATTTTCTTTTTCAAACCTCCCAATGTCTGATAGGTGGATTTTATTGTCAGAAAAAAAGGCAGAAAAGGTCCAAAACTAGGAATGTTTTGGACATGTAGTGTTTCATAAATTTGTGTGGGTTTATTTTCAAGACATTAAGTGTTTGGATTCAAATGGAATCTAGCGGAAAAATGACAGAAGTTATGGTTTTTGTGCATATTTTCAATGGAATTATTATTTTGGATACCATGAGATTAGCAGCTGAGTACATTTAAGTTGCCAATTAAGCCAATGAGTAGTTAGGTACCAAATATTAAATAAAGTCCATACTTTTTTCTCAGTTCCACCCGGAACCCCCATCCCTCCCCCTCCTGTACGGTATACCTAAGAGGATCTAATTGCGCTGGGTTCCCAAAAGATTTAAAAAGTGAAAAGTCATTTGACCCTTGACACCAAAATCTCAGGAGTCGAAATGAAAATCTTAAGATTCAAAACTGAAATCCCCAGTCATCTGAAATCCCAAGTCCTCAGAGCTTGGATTGTTCCCAGTCATTTGATTCGTGAGTTCCTTATTCATAAAGCAAACTTAAGATGCCAAGCTAATGCAAATCGACGCTAACAATTTCTTACAACTTTATGATATTTATTTGATAACCAACAGGGGGAGACAACTCTTAGTAGCAATAATTTCCAGGTGTCCCTTTTATTAGAGCATAATTCATGCATAAACGCTCCCTTTCTTCTACCTTCTGTTGCATCAATACTTATGATTCAACAGTAAAATTAACTACTATTGGTGAAATTAGGGAATAACTTTGATCCATTCTCGATTCTGAGACTGAAGTATTATTTTATAATATCAGTTAAATATTCCAATAATTATAAAATTAGTTACCGGTATGTGCAGGGTATATTAATAAATCATATCTTTTAATAAATACTGTATATAAATTAAGATCATTTGCTGGAATTTAATTGATTTTAGGGACAAACTGTAATTAGTAGAATCTTGCATGTGGGGATGATGCAGAAACAAAACTGGATGTGTCTTTCTATATATGGATGTACCCATGTAAACAACAAGTGTTGTGTTACTGTCCATTCTCTTCTACCAGGATTTAGTCAACTGCTTCTTTTACATGTAATTTCATTTTCATATTTGGACTGGCTAATTGGTACGTCAACATTTACTGAAGTAGACAATATATACTGGAAGGGTACATCAGTTATAGCAGAAAAAGCTCCATCAAAGTTAAAACCATTAGAGAAGATAGGATAAGGATAATAATTTGTTTAAAGGGGGCAGCAAAACTAGATGTGCAGCTACTAATCTCCCAATGTGGCCCTCAGAATAAAAGGGAAACGATACAATTTTTTCATAAAACTTGTGCAACCTTCAAAAATTCATCTCTTGATTTTACTCTTCTCTCTCACTTACCCTTCCTCTGTCACTATCTGGACACACACACGTACACGCTCAAGTAGATAATTTTGGAACCCTTCAAAATCAAAATTCATACCACTCTGTTAGACTAATGTAAATCTATTCTTCCTGTCTGAGCAGATGATTTGCAAAGTTTTCCTTGTAGTACTTCCTGGCTTCTTCCTCCGACATTGATACTGGCTGCCATGTATAGCCAGTCATGTTCTGAAGAATGGCATTGAGCCCACAACAACACTTACAAAACAATCCGGCGATAATAGGTCTAGAATGTTTTAAACATAACTCAAACAAGCATTAATTGTCACTTCTTTTCTTTGTTAATCCATTTTTCTTCATTTTCAACATGTACAGTTAAACTATTGTTTCTTCATCTGTTTGTTTATATCATTTTTTTCACAGCATTTATCTGTTACTTAGGCATTCAATTCAAGGAATTGACCCGAAAACTAATAAATTTTCTTTTCATTCTTAGGATACCAGGACAGTACTGAAATTGAACTCTCTTCTGATGGATAATACTGAAATTAACTCATTTTAAAGTAAAACGGTCATCAATCTAAGTATGCAATGAGTGGTTAATAAAGCAAATCGGACAGAATAAAGTGTTATTTGCCTCTTATTTGAGTATGTACTATGGGAGGCAGTATTTCAGTTTGACAAATCCTAGGACTGTGATTAAAATATTCTTTTAGTTAAATAACTTTAGAGTAGGATAAGTTAGTTCTTTTAAAATAAAAAATCCACATAAAACTGATCTGAAAGGGAAAAGTTTAGCACTTATCATATTTTTCTAAAACAAATTTAATGTGATTTACATAAACGAGATAGATTAAAACACTGAAAACTTGCGAAAATCAAACAGAAAGTCATACAAAGAAAAATACTTAATTTCGGGTATTCTGCCAATTTTACATTACACTGGTTTTTTCTCTTAGCAGAAACCCTCATATGACTATTCGCTGTATTGCTGTTAGAAAACGTTCTCAGCATAATTTTAACAAATGTGTGCTGGTCTTATTCAGGTAATTTTCATGCGCCTGTATCAATTACAATCATTAAGCAATTGAGCATATACTTAACATCTGAATGGTCCTTCTCTAGTACATATCATAATGTGCTTCTCACATGCATGAAAATATTTTATCATACCTCGCACTTGAATACTTTTACTCCAGTAGGTATCCATATATGCCGCTACAATTCTGACAAAAATGTTTATTTGAAACTTCAAATATTCATGTATTTGTTTCCACTATCTTTTGCAACGGGTCTCTTGAAATGGTCGTCACTACAAATGACATTGCTAGCTTCACATTTGTATGGTTTTCTACAATTGATACCACCTGCCTTTTCAAAATATGTCACAAATAAGCCTAGTTTATCACAAATTTTACAGTTGGAATTTTTTTCTCAAGTTATTGTCATCAGTTGCCGTTTCAATTGGCCACTGCAATCACACATTTAGCGCAATTTTCACATCTGCATATTATGGTATTTTCTTTCTCACCAGCATCACGTAGCTCTTGACACTGAACTCCATATAATATAAAAAAGTCAGGTAACACCTTAACTCTTTTAAATGACAGGGCCGGGTTTCCCAACACCTCCCACAGCACCTGAAAAAGCAAACAACCGTACACACACACACGCACACACACACACATACACGTACAGTCACTAGAAATTTGTCCATCGTTTTATTCTTGCGCACGTTTATTGGGTATGATACACACTCTGCTTTGGTGCTCTTTCAAGAAATGTTAGGGCCGTTTCGAACTCTGCTCCCTCCCCCAACATTTGACCTGACCCAGCCCTGAATGTTGTCAATAACACTCAGAGTTTACTGATTTTAGATAATGTATACGTTTAAGGTATTATTATTATTATTATTATTTTATATATATATATATATATATATATATATATATATATATATATATATATATATATATATATATATATATATATAGATAGATAGATAGATAGATAGATACTAAAGTATGGTCTCTATCATCAGTATGCTAATGTTGTATAATTTTAGTTTATTTCTTTAAACGTGTTTAGAACGACAGGGTCAGGAAATTCTCTCAGAAAAAAATTACACCACTCTAAGCACTATTGCCGGGATAGTACATTTATACAAGTATGTCTGGACATAATCATTAGGTCTCACTGAAAGTATTCGTACTTTGCCTCCCAACCACCCCACCCCCATTTTTATGGTACAGGCATGAGTAGTTGCACATGCCACTTAAGTCTCAATGATAATTAATTACGTAGGCGTCCGTATAATAACATGTGGGATCGCTTGGGACGCAAACGGATTATTCATTGTTATAATAGTCCATAGGTTTAACGTGGGAATGGTATTATAGCCTTAAAGGGTCCATAGGTTTAACGTGGGAATGGTATTATAGCCTTAAAGGGTCCATAGGTTTAACGTGGGAATGGTATTATAGCCTTAAAGGGTCCATAGGTTTAACGTGGGAATGGTATTATAGCCTTAAAGGGTCCATAGGTTTAACGTGGGAATGGAATTATAGCCTTAAAGGGTCCATAGGTTTTATGTGGGAATGGTATTATAGCCTTAAAGGGTCCATAGGTTTAACGTGGGAATGGTACTATAGCCTTAAAGGGTCCATAGGTTTAACGTGGGAATGGTATGAAACACACACCATTACCATCCAAACACACTCATGCGGGGGCAACTATGAGGTCATACGAGAAATCCTATGTTAAAATTGTCCATAGGTTTTAACATTAGGATGGCGTTATGGGGGTGAAAAGTGTTTATAGGGTCAAATGTGTTTGTGATGTCAAATATTTAATACGGTCAAAAAAGGTCTAGGGTCAGAAGTTTTTTTAGGTACAAACGGGAATAGTAATATTAAAATTATGATATGCCATTCAACATATCACAGTACTATTCACAATCCAGTAATATACCATCCGACACCCAAGTATACCATCAATACGCCATAAGTAATGACCAATACACCTCATCCACTATCCAACACCTCACCGAGTACCTTCAACACGGCGTGTGGTGACCAATACAGTCATATACTATATAACACTCTACATTATACCATCAACGCGCCGTGTGTAGTCCTCAATATCCCATCATATACTATCCAACATACTACACATACTATCCAATACGCCATGTGTTGTAAC
Source organism: Megalonaias nervosa (assembly GCA_016617855.1). NCBI lineage: Eukaryota > Metazoa > Mollusca > Bivalvia > Unionida > Unionidae > Megalonaias > Megalonaias nervosa. The sequence goes on from JAECUM010009117.1 coordinate 36,086, forward strand.
CAATGTCCTGCCATCTACTATCGAGCAATGCACACTCTATCATCAACACTCCGTGTGTAGTGACCAATACCCCGTCATTTCAATCCAAAATCCCAGCCTCTACTATCAATACACCGTGTGTTGTGACCCAAACCACCTCATCTACTAATCAACACACCACATATACTATCCAACACACCTACTACTGTTATGTGTATAGACTCGTACAAAAGTAACAAAGAAAAGAGTGAAGCCAAAAGCTTAGTAAATTTAACAAAATAATTTATTTCCCTAGAAAACAAGGTAAAAACAAGAAAAAGGACTTACGGTTTATAAATCAAATCCAAAAATTAATGCAATAATTAAAAATATAAGTCCTATCATTAAAAAGTTCTAAGTGAATCAAAATTCGAATCCCGATGAAGTTCCAAGATGGAAGGCGATGACGTCTTCGGTAATCTGTTTTGTGTTGTCGTGTCAACAGTTCCTTGTTGAATTACCAAAAATAATATTCCGGCTTTAGAATTCCGAATAATTTTCAGTAAATGTCTTTGTCCACGAATTCTGATGAGCACGGGAAAAAATTTCCAGGGAAAATAAATTATTAATTGCGAAATATAGAAAAATTCAAATCAAACTGGCAACAAAAATATTAACCTTTGAGCCCGAAGGTATGAATTACGACTGACCAAAAATCACTATGAAACTTCAGTCTTAATCCAATTGAAACGCAATTTAGAGCCCGTGATGGGTCACGTGATCACTTTCTTTCAAGCGACGTAGTAACATTATATGCCGGCTGTCACGTCCATCATAGACGAATTCCATTGTACTGAACGAATGTTACTATAAAATTCAGTAATAAAAAAGTAAAAAACGTTGTTTACTACAGAGCTGAGACAGGCACTGAATCTAGGTCACCAAAAGATAGAATGTTTCTACCAATGCATGTTTATCAGATTTGACAGAACTGAACTGAATTTTGTAGAAAAATGTCAAATCTAGTCAATAAAGTTATCATTACAATAACATGTAATGAAATAAAATAAAACAAAACAGAAATTTAAAAGTAATACACAAGTATTTAAATTAGATATACGTAACACTATCATGTCAGCACCTGTGAGTAATGACCAATAACACGTATTCTACTATCCAACACCCCACACTATGCCATCCCCACGCCATGTGTCGTGACTTGCTGTCTAGGGGTTATATGCATACGTTATCTAGGAGATGAAGATCTACCGCAGCATTATTGCCCACATCGTGTAAACAATAAAATAAACTATAAAATTAAAGGATGGAATTAAAGAAATTTAAGCAGAGATATAGAATATAACCATATGAGCCCCATATGTAAAAATATAACAATTTGATAAATTACATAACAAAAATAAATTGGACATGACATTTTAGGGATACACTTTTTCTTAGAAATAGAGTTATAAAATTTATGCGAAATTCAATTAGTCGTGCTGTTATACTGATACGATAAATTTTATCATATAATCCAGTGAATGGTTGAACTCATTTGCAAGCACCACCTTGTTACTTCTGGTCCCTTCCAAATCACTGTTGGTGATAGATAAACGTTTGAGTATTTCTCTCTCTCTCTCTCTCTCTCTCTCTCTCTCTCTCTCTCTCTCTCTCTCTCTCTCTCTCCTCTTCGGGTCATCAACCTTTTGGTTGCTGACTGTGCTCTTTTCCATTGTACCATGCTATATGGACGCATTTTGCCCTTCAAATAAAAATATGGCACCTAACCTAAGTGCATAACGGTTCTTTTTCTTCTCCTGGGATTAACTAATATTCCCACTCTTCTACGTCAGATATCGTCTATCGAAATTCAACAGAACTTGCTACGATGGTCAGTTCGCCACCTAATACACACTCATAGCCCTATGAAAAAATTATGTCTTATCAGAGGCTACTCGCTTCCTACCGGAGGATGACAAATTTAGACCTCCCAGATACTATTACTGTCTCGCTGTGGCTATAAAATACCATCTAAACTCGGTTGAAGAGAAGTCACAACTTAATTACACAAACGAAGTAACGGACTTCACTTCATGCTCTATGTTACTTTGGTAACTAGCAATTCATTGACATATATTTACAGACATAGAAAACTCAATTATATAATAACACAAATCGTTTAAGAGAAATAAATTATCTTCTCACAATTCATATTTAGAAAGAATGCATGAAATTCTACACTACATGATTTCTATTGCATATACAGTCACTAAATCCGAACGCGTTCATATTACACTGGAGCCAAATGCAATTTCTACAAAGCACACAAGAATTAACTTCTGAAATCAAAGAAAAATGGAAGCATGAAATTAAAACGAATAAATCAGCAAATAACTAAAAACTTACATCACGGAACATGTTGTATGCAAATGAGACAATATATTTGTGTCTTACCGAGCCCTCGCTCGCTTATCATCCGAGAATTCCCCATGTCTCGTCTCTGGTTACAGGTCTTTAAAATTCTTCCAGACCTCTTGTCTCTTGGAAAATTTATTTAATGAGAGTAATTACTTATGAATTTTCCTCGGAGTCCCTCAGACGTTTCCGCTCGGCAAAAAATGAAACAAAACAAACAAACCACATTCAAACCTTGACTGCCTAAAACTGCGCTGTATTGTACTTAAACCATGAAATTTCGTCTGGTGAACAGCCCTCCTTTAGCTTAACCAATCAGGATCACTTCCTCTAACAGCCAAAACAATGTAATCAGTCCGATCGAAGTCAGAATAATCCTCACTAGTCCGTCTTTACTAATAACTATTCTGGAAAATATCATTTAATGACAACTATTCCAAATGTTCCACGACTTACTAAAATTATCTCTGGTTCGTCTCAACTTTCGCTACTGACCTTCCGCTAATATTTCATTCTGTTTCTAACCGTTAATCCAGCAAGTCCTAATTAAAATTTGCTAATGCTTCCAAACACGAGACGTTAACTATTACAAGCTGTCAAGTTACTAATAGCTTAGACAATACACCAAACTTAATGTTTACCTGTCCGCTGACCAAAACAAAATGTACTACGAAATCTCAAGAAAATTTTACACCATTACAGTGATAGAAAGATGATATCGCCACAGTGGCGACATCACTTTTGGAACTACTTTCTTCTTCAATTTAGGCAGCATATTTGCCCTAATGCGAGTTATTCAGACCATACTGCCATACTTAGGCCTATTTTTTTTTTTTTCTTCTTCTTCTTGTTCCCGTCTTTCTTTTCTCTCTCTTCTGTTTTATTGCCCACCACAACTGATCCTGAAATGTGTCAACTGTAGACGGCAGCACGTTTCACCCAAATCCTCCCAAAACCTGCCCAAACACACCACACACATTGTGTAAATTAAACGAAACATACCCAAAGCCACGAGAAAACATTGGAAAGAGTACTGTTTTGTAGAAATATACAACAAATTATCTCATTTTCTTTTAGCCATGTTAGTTACCCTATCTATTTTCGGCCGGACTCACTGAAATTTTCAATCGAAGGAATATATAAACTCTGACGTATTGAAGTTTGGTTGCTTTGATGATATTTTTTAAAGTTTCATGTCTTTTCTGCTGATGTTTTTTGTGCGCCAAATGGTTTCGTTCATTAAATATAAAGAGGAAGGGTCAAATAATTGATAATTGCCTGAGCCACACAGTGTGCGACGCAAGTCTATGAACTGAGCTTGAGTTAAACTATATCACACGTTGATTACTTTGGATATTTTGTGTTATTTCCAATCAGACACCTGCTTAAGTTTAGTATTTATGGATTCCGAGATGTTGTTGGTCCAAAGATAATTTCATTTTCAAGGTTTTAATATTTTGACATATGAACATTTTGAAGTACTGTTCCAAACAGGGCTTTTGCTTTAAATATATTGCCAGATAGTCATTTCCTTTCGCAAACTCATTGTCATCGTGACAAAATATCAGGTCACTGACTTCATTGAAGAGCATACGAAGTATTGATTTTGTGACAAGATCGTCACATCCATGCTTATGCAAAGAGTTCCGAATATTGTCTTTAATATGCTTAGTGCAATATAAAAATTCTACACTACAAAAAATGGATACTATAGCGTTTATTAGAGGTTTTTCATCGTCCGTACCAAATATAAATTTATCCTGTCCAAAGTATTTCGCCAATATGCGAAAGAATTCGTAATACGTGTTTTCGTCTGACTCCCAGTGAAGACATGGCAAACGAAAGAAAATAGGGTCTTATCGGTATTTTTGTTTACAACGCTTTCTATTTTTGCATGACGTTGCAGTTAAAAAAAAAAAAACTGTACCGAAGTCAAAAGTTCGGTTTATTCCGATAAAGCTTTTATACTGTCCTGAACAATTTTTATCATGTCTAAAATTTGTTATGCAGTGTACAGTACAAGAACGGGGCATTTTCTTTTTGACAGAGTCATTTCGTGGACATTTGCTTGAACTGGACATTTGCGTGAAGTCCACCTAAAATTTCTATTATATCTTCCATTAGATTTTTATTTCCTGGTACAGATGTTTTGACTTTCATCTTTTCTATATAAATTTTGTCTTGAATTTGCATTGAAGATTTTGGCGCGGTAAAGCTGTATTCTTTATTCATGTATAAATATTTATCCGATGCCTTTGTCTCCCCTATACCATTTACAGCTTTATATTTGGACTTGTTCGCTCATAACGCTTACCATTTCCGTGTGGTTTGTTAATTTTAAAGACCATTCCCTGCATTGTTCTACCACAGCAAATTTCTGGATAAAATGCATTCGACTGGGTGGCCTTAATTATAATAGTTGTAACACATTTTTAAAACTTTTCATCTTCTTTAATGTTAGTGTAATATATTTGGAATGAAAGTACCTCTTCATGTTGTGGTACAATTTGAATATATGTAATATTATTATTATGTACTTGTTTCATACATATCAAAATGTTTTTTTGTTTTTCTTTTATAAACCGGAATCAGTCTATTTTTGAGATTCAAGCACAAAAATGGTACAAATTGCTATCGCAGCTAATCAAATTAATTATAAATACTATCACCATTCTCATTCATTTTTGAACATCATCCGACATTTTATTTACTTACATCCTTGATTTTTAACGCTTTCTGTTACTTCCGTGGACCACAGCTTTGTCACAGCATGTACTCAAATAAAAGTTTGAATCGTACTAACAAAAGTGTCTTGAAGACAATATTTTACCTTACATTCTTAAGTATGTTTTCATAGGTCTTTCTATCTGCCTCATAAAAATGAATTCTTTGCGCAGATGACTGTTTTATAGCTAAATTTCAAGCAACGACAATAACATTTTTAAATGTAATGACACGTGTATAAGTAAATAATGGATCAACAGTTATTTGCATTTCAATTTAGAAAAAAGAATCAGTACCTTTACATGATTTCTAAAAACAAGAATTTATATAAAACGTCAAGAAGAAATAGAATATATCATTATAGCCCACAGAGACAACCAATTGCTAATAAAGACAAGAACGAATACATGTACAAATATTCATAATAACATGTATATGTTATCGTTTTAATCACCACTGATATGTCTGGCACTGATGGCCCATTATTTACTTTACAATGAGGCCTTTTTCCATTAGAACGCATTGACTGGGTCCACATTGGCGATGAATTCAGTAGCATTTATCTCCCTTTTCTCATATCCGTTCTGATGTGAATTCTAAATGCGGCATAATTTGTCGTCTGTTTCTACAAGATAGTACTCTTCCTAACGTTTTCTTGTGGTTTTGAGTTTTATTGATTTACGTCATGTTTGTGGTGGAATTGGGCAGGTTTGGTGAACGTTTGGGTGGTTTTTAGCAAGTTTCGGGTGATTTGTGTCAGGTTTTGGATGGATTTGGGTGGTTATGGGTACATCGTGCGGCACTGTAGACCCTCCAGTGTATATTTAGGCAATCACTGAAGCACCAGCAAGAAATATCTAAGACGAACTCCAAAGGAGTAAACAGTAGATTTTAAATATTAACTTATTTTATAATTACTTTTCTACATGAATCATGGAAACTGTCAGTGACTGAACTTACGTTATCTGTTTCAATGTCTCACCCACACAGTATTGTATACGAATAACACTATAAGGGAAACGGTACTCAATTATTTTAGAAGGAAAACCTCGTGATTAATATATCAATGCAATTTGTAAGTTTCAATTATGGCTCTATTACAAATAAGTTTGAAAACGATGGATTAAATATATCAAACAGTTTGAAGACGATTATTATTTTGACAAAAACACGCTCTATAGCATGATTTGTTCGCCGTTCCAAAATTATTTTAAAATTTTATATTGTTACAAAGCTTTTTACGAATAGGGTGTTAAAAGATGATGAAGTTCCCAAATATCCGTTTCTTCTTTGTTTGCTTTGCATACAATGATAACTCAATGCTTTCCCTGAAAAGCTATGTGAAGTAAGTCAATGGACCACTAGTAGTCTCCATACCATCTTGCAAGGATAGTTTCCATGCGTTTTTTCTCCAGAGATATCTATGAAGAATATACTTTTCAAACAACTGTTGTTCTGGAATTCTATTACCTTCTTTTAATAATAAACTGAAGAGGGCTAATAAGATTAGGCCAAGACACATACAGTCCGATACATTCAGTCCCGCCCCCCAACCACCAACCACCTTTTCTTGATCTCGATGGACGAATCGTCAGTTATTATTATCACAGGCCTGGTGTGGCCGATTTATTGGATAGCACAACATTACGAGATACGCTGATGTAATTGTCATAAGAATTCGGGAAAACTAGGGCCATTATCATGGAATATAAATCCCCTGCACCAAATACTGAAAAAGATAATGATGGAAGGTAAAGTTAGGAATGAATGACTATGTCAGAAAAATCACTGGCGTGAGTAACACCTTTCCGGTGTCTTTTGTGTGAGTGTGATTTGGATTTTTAACGTAGCTTTAACAATTTTTCAGTCATATCGCTACGATGTCTGCAGTGACATTTTGTAGTGATGTCTAACACTGGGACATCATGCCTCAGACATGCAGCATCATGTCCCACCCAGTCACATTATCCTGACACTTGCCGACTAGTCCTAATACTAACCTCTTAATGCTGAAAGCCAAGCGAGGCAGCTATTAGTACCATTTTTATAAGTCTTTGGTATGACTCGGCCGAGGTTCGAACCCGCGACCTGCCGCAACTTTTGATAAAACACGTACAATTAGTTGCCTAGTGACGCCGTTGGCAACATCCAGGCTGGGAATATAAATGATATTCTACTATCATCCTTAAGACACCAAGTAATTCCCTGTTCCTTATTGAGCTTTCCAACAGATGCAGGGATATAGTATCATTTGCTTTTTTTAATGTTCATTTTCATTATTTTTGTTTTCCGGAGTGTATGTGAAGTCCAGTCTTTTCTACTTCTTTTGTTAGAAAGTTAAGTATTAATTAGCATATGTTGGTGTCAATGCGATAGGAGGCCCAAACCATCTGCAAAATCTACGTCTTCTATCTCTTTTGTGAATTCCGCAATATTCCGTTTTGCTTGTCCTTAGTGGATGTCTTCCTTATCCAGTCTATCACCATCTAGGTCACTGGTAAGATGAGGCATCAATGTCTAGATGAAGTTTGGACTTGGAAGGGTTCAGAATTTGTCGAAACTATCAAAGAGGGGTGATTTCATTCCAGATATTGTTCAATTCAAATGCGGAGTGTAGCGTTGTCGTCTGTGCTGGAGTTGTCTTTTCGGAAACCTTCCTGTTTTTCTCTCAAGTTTGCTTTTAGGGAATCCTTCAGTCCCTCCGTGATTATTTTGGTGAGGACGTTGCTGTTACAGAGATCAGCATAATTCCTCACCAATGTTTACAAGGAGTTGGGTTTCGTTTCTTTGGCAGTTTGATCATGCATCCCATCTTCTATCCTATACGGACTTGTTCACTCTCCTTGATTTTAAGGAGTAGTTGGTACATAGCTTCTTTTGTCAGTTCAATGTCAGCTTTAAGTGCTTCCTGTGGGATGCCGTCTGGGACAGCTGCCTTGTTTACTTTGGGACGTTTTGAGTGCTTTCCTGGACTTTTAGAGTTCTGTCTTGGACAGGGGAAGGGATTGTGTTCCTTTGGAGTAGTTACTCTGCATATAGTAGACATTTCAGTTGGTAGAGACCTGTTGCGGAATTCATTGATATATTTAGTCCATCGTTATTGCTGTTCCTTCTCTTTGCTCTCTAGTGACTCTTCTTGTCTTTGACTATATGTGATGGGTTCCTTGTTGTCACTAATTGTTTCCGTACATCTTCATATCTGTCTTCTCTTTTGCTGTGTCAATCTCTGTGATTAGGCCTTTGCTGTATTTATCTTAGTCGTCATGGCGTTTTTCTTGACTTGTTTGCTAACCTGCCTATTCTGTCTTCTGTGTTCTCGTTACCTCTGTTAATTGGTGCATTGATTATTATTTTATGCAGGATTGTTGCGAAGATTTTGATGAGAATATACAGGCAAAGCACGTTGTTTTGGAACGTCTTCAGAAAGAACATATTCTCTTTACAAAGATTTATCAAATTTCCAGTATGTTCAATGCTTTATGTATCTCTGCATTTTTCCCCTTAAATCAAGTCACATTTTAGAATGACCTTTAAAGGCAATGGTTGGGAGATGTTTTCATATGCCAAGAGGGCACATTACTGCCCGTTCAACAGCAAACGGGAAGTTCTAAAGTCAGAAATACAACTTATCATTGGTTTTATCCAGCAAGTAATTACATGAGGTTTTAATCCTCCCTCTCTTTAAAAATGAACCATTGCAATTTCTAACACACACACACACACACACACACACACACACACACACACACACACACACACAACCGCTCCGGTGGCCTAGTGGTTAGAGCGTCCGCCATGGATGCGGGAGGTCGCGGGTTCGAACCCGGTCGTGTCATACCAAAGAGTTATAAAAATGGTACTAACAACTGTCTCGATAGGCGCACAGAAGTTATTGTTAGGACTGGTCGGCCTGGTATCAAAATAATGTGACTGGGTAGGACATCGTGCTACATGTCTGCGGTATGATGCTCCAGTGCTAGACATCATTAATAACTGCCACAATGTAGACATCGTAGCGATATAACTATTTATTGCTAAATTTGTTAAAGCTACGTTAAAAATCCAAATCACACACACACACACACACACACACACACCACCACCACCACCACCACCACCACCCCGCCCCAAACTAAAAGGAAACTAACCAACTTGGGGACAGTCAATTAATGGATAGAAGCTGCATAGGTTCATATAAAGAAATAGAGTTGTAAATTCAACAAGATGTCAGTTATGTTCATCCTAAAAGTTTATTCTTTCGTCTCAGCAGCTCTTCATATAGATACTTTCTTATTCAAAGTATTTTAGCCTAAAAATATATTTTTAATTTTGTCATCCTCCAAAATAAAATTGTATGCAACTTCACCGGTTACAGACAAATGTCAAATGAAAGTACAATAGAGCAAATCATTATTACTACAATTAAAACAAAAGCGTGCACGATCAAATTGCAAAATACGTCTCTCTTCACTCATATTTGTCTGAAGCAGATGTAACGACAATTAAGTCCAATTGTTTGAGAATATAAGTAGTAGCTAAAAGGAGGTTAGTGGACCAGGGACCATATCCCCCCTGTCCAGAAGGACCCCCACCCTATCCAAACAAGTACAAAAGCACATTTTTCAGACCACCCCGACCCCACCAATCAGGTTGGTGGCAAAGCCGATTTTATTTCTAAAGTTTAGATAAATTTTATTTCTAAGTGCTTTTCACTTTGAGATTATTTATAAAGTTTAGACAAAATTTTATTTCGAAGTGCTTTGCACTTTGAGGTTATTTCTAAAGTTTAGACACAATTTTGATACTCTATCATCACCATAGTTTTTTGATAATTATTTTCATACCTGCTAACTCTCATTGGTAGAATATCTGTTAACATAATGTCAATAATACAAAACTCGCGTATTAAATCGTCCATATCATATTTTACACGTGGCAAATAAGATTGTATCTGATCAAGTAATTTTTTATAAGTGATACTGGCTGTTTTACAAGCATTCTTTTTAGTCTCAAGTAGAGGCTCAATTGTTTTACACGCTGTTGCAAGAGAAACACCAACACCGGATATTATTAACAAAAACGGGTTTAATGATGCTCCACTTGAGATTGTGCCAGAGCCAGTCATTAGCAGTGGTAAATATGATATTAACCAAAGTATTTTGCTATAATATTTGTGACATTGTTTTACACACCAAAGGTTTTTATGATAAAACCTTTAAATATTGCATTAGCACGTCCACATCTTGTTTTGGAATGTTTTTTGAAATATGATTGAAATCCATGATATGTTTTTTCATTATACAATATTTGTTTACAATTTTTATACAGTGTCAACAGTTCTAGTATTAGCAATTAAATCAAGAAACTCACGGAATTATCATTGTTAGCATCAGCTATAAAATCTCTATACTTGTCATAAACATCCGACGAAGTATCATTATACCATTCATCTGTTAATACCTCATTTTTCTTTAACCAACTGTAGGAATCAAACGTGTTTTCTACTTCACGTTCATACAAATCTGTTTTACTTACCAAACTACCCCATTCTGTCTCAGTTTCATCAATAAACCCAAGTACCAAGCTTATCTGATCCAGCGTAAAATTTTTGAGGACAAGATGTTGCCTGATAATTGCGTATGCGACTATGAAATTTTTTAGCAATAATTTCGGAGTCTATATAGTTCATTTGTGAGAAGACCAATAACCTAAGCTGCTTATAATATTATTTTTTTCGTATGGTTTCGTGAGCATTTTCTCAGCTTCAGTGTAACAATTTCATATTGACAATTGGCTAGAGCGTTGGAGTGATGGAAGTGGGATATCATCTTCTTCACTGATGTCTAGTAAGAATCAATCATGTCTTCCAACCTTGTTTGTTTGACTTCTTCAAAACCTTCTCTCGCTCAACATCATCGAGATTATCAATTTCATCCTTAAGATTTTTGACTATCTCTAGAGATTTGTTAACATTAATCGGATGGAATTCAGTTTTTATACGTATCTTTGGTAAATTGCGTTCGAGTACACCTTAATGATTAACGTTGTATCCACTGTTATACTAGCGATTTTAACTAGGGTTTCCTTGTCGTGGTAGTACATACCGAGATGCTTAAAAATTTCTCGTTTTGAAAAACTATCGTGTAACTTTTTGTTTCTTTTTAATTTTATTATTTTAGATTCCGCTAGTTTGTCAAGACTACTACGATTGTCATTTATTCGTTTTCCTCCCGAGCTCTTCCACCATACGCTCGCACTTTTATTAGGTAAGATTGTAATATCAAATCTATATTTTCTTTGTCAAGCTCAAGCAATATTTTTTTTAGCAGGATTTCAACTTTTTTTTTTGTTCTTCTAGACAATCATCAGGATGGCAGTATCTGCTTATGATATCAAAGTTTCTTTTTGCTTCTATTAGCTGTGGTCCTCGCATATATATAACGTGAATAAAATTAATTTCACTTTTTGACAATCCTGTACTGTTTATTGAATTGATTCTGCGATATTTCATATTATGTATTTTGTTTACCGATTGTTATCTAACGTAAACATCATCTATTGTATAAATATATTTTTCCTTATTAAAAATATTATCGTAAAACTCTCTAGCAACGGTTATAATTGGTGGTTCTGACATTTATTATACAATATTAGATTAAATTTAATCGTCTAGTGTATATATTTGAAATACATAAATTCGAAAATAAAAGTACTTGTTAACAGTATTCGCAGTTGGAATTGTAAAGTATTGTGTTGTTGAAATATATGTGTTTACTGTACTATACAACGCTGTCCAGGTTGTATCATCGTTTGATCCTTCCGATCGCCAATCATAAATTCGACAAACACAAGAGTTTGATAGGCCGCGCAAATGAAATTGCCAAATGGCAACTGCAACAGGACATTTCATTTTAATCCAAAAGTCTTTGGCTTCTCCGTTAGTTGTCCATTCGTCGCAAACAACAAGAGATAGCGCAAACGTTTCTGTCTATTACAAAGCGTCAATAGAACTAAATCCTAATAACCTGTATAAAATTGGATTGATTTCTGCTACGATATGGCATTCTATGGCAAATGTAAAAGCAAACGTCAACGACGATTTTACATTTAATCCTGGCGCGTGGGTATCAGTTAAAATACCACAAGGAGCGTATAACGTAATTGATCTTAACAAAACGATAAAAAAACTAATAACAAAAAAAATAAATAAATAAAATAAACGGCAACGCCGCCAACGCCGCAGATAATTTTGAGTTAACATCCAAACTATAATACACTACGAAGTAGAATTACATTAAAAAATAATTTGATAATCGATTTTTCACCAGTGACTAGTATTGCGTCGTGGCTAGGATTTAAAAACCAACAATACGGAAGTGTGGCAGAACAAAACATATCATATGATGGGGAAGTATGTACAATTTTAATCAATTGTTCTATTGCACTAGGATCTTATTCAGCGTTAGGAAGCCAAGGTCGAACGATCTATAATTTTTCACCAGATGTTCCTCCAGGATCACTAGTGCAAATTACTCCTAGACAATTAATATACTATTCGATTAATCTTGAAAATCAAATAACAAGTATAACAATACAACTAACAGATCAATCTGGGCGACAAATAGATCTTAACAATGAAATTGTCACGTATTACTTACACCTACGCGCAACAGAGTAGCTATCGCGCATAAATTTAATAGGGGTATATTGACTAAAAAGATGACATAAAAAAAATTACATAAAGAACAATGTATGTGGATTTCTTGGAAATATATTTACAAAATCGTCGAAAATATACCAGGAGGCGCGCGTAAAGTAGCCCCAATTGCGCTTGACGCACGTAAAGTTTTTGCGACAGGAACCGCATCTGCGGCCGGCATCGAGTCGGACAAAAGATCGCTGATAAAGTTAAAGGCAGCCCAAGACCACCACCAGCAGCACCAGCACTTTCAGCGGAGGAAATAAAACAAGTAATATCGGATATTGCATCCACAAAAGAAACGGAAGAAGGTATGATAGCTACCACAAAATAATTATTATCGCCACACGACGAGGAGGTAGTACGCAAACTTGTAAGGAAAGCAAGGCCAATGCCTCCTGCTGCTTTTTAAGTGGTTGCGATTGAATTTTTGTGTGGCGATTATAAAATAAAATAATGTCAGCAAACATTTATCTTGATCTCGCCGAGGAACATGATACTGACGACACCGTAACAGAATTTGAATAAGTCGAGTACCTCAACGGAAACTCAAACGAACCAAATAAAGCCGGCGTTAGAACTTTTAATACACGGGACGAAGACGTGTTTCTATTACCACACAAAGCGCTGATATTGCAGCTGGTACAGAAATTGCGCTTGTCAATAACGGTTGAAGTTTGTTTAGAAGTGCTCGATACCAACTAGCCAATCGAACCGTGGAATATATTTCAATGCACTTGCCCGTAGCAAGACAACACTTAACATTGTCTTTTTCAGCGATGATTACTCGAGATCGGTGGTCACAAATATGATGTGGTTTAAAGATACTGGACATGGAACTGCTATTGAAGGTGAATTTAAAACTGGAGATGAAACTGAGGCTGATGCTGGAAATAGACTCATTCTAACACCAGGTGGAGGTGATGCGGCTGCACAACATGCTGTTGCGGCATTAACCACAAATTCAGCTGGTGGTACTACAGTAGCAGCTGTGATAAGAAGCGCATTCGGAAATGCACGACGATCAACTTATAACGATGGCTATGCCAAACCAAAAAGCGTTTGGAGCAGAATCTCGCCAAATAACAATGATACTTCCGTTAAGCACAATATCTGGATTTTGTCGCGATCACAACAAAGTTTTTCGTGGACTAGAACATACTCTTATTTAGAGCCAGAGGAACAACATGATTGCATAATTCACGCTGATGGAGTAGCTGAAGGACAATTTTCAATTTCCAAACTTGCCCTTTGGATAACATGAGTTTTTCCATCGGTAAGCAAGATGATGGAACTCGAAGCAATGTTGACCGCGTACACAAGAAAGATATATTTCCAGCAAAACAAAATTTATCAAACAGCAATTCCTAACACAGCTGATTACACGTGGCGTGTTACAACCGCTCCCAGCGAACAATTACCGCGGCACTTTGTTGTATTTCAACGGCTAGCGCGTCGCGGTGATCAAGTAAATGCAATGGAGTACCTGGTTCTCTCTTTGTCAAATTGGCAATCTAACATTGTTCTCTATGACAGTGTGTGACATGCATGCTGAGGTAGGATAGAAGTATATTTATTTCACAAAACATTAGCATTCAGGTCTATGGAAAAACAATTGGTACTGTGATACCTTAAAGAAGCACGAGATGATGGATCCGGGAGAAAAAGCATTCAAATATGAAATATGTTGCAAATGTTTAGCTACAATAGTTCTTTATAAAGGCATATGAGAATACATACTGGAATAAAATCATACAAATGTGAAGCTTGTGAGAAAGTTTTTGGTGACAATAGTAATTTAAAAAAACGTATAAAGATACACACTGGAGAAAAACCGTTGAAATGGGAAGTTTGTGAGAAATAGTTTAATGACAGTAGCTATTTAAAAAAAAAAAACGCATGATAATACACAGTAAGGAAAAAGGATCATGTCCCATACCATGGAAGACCATGCGGAAAGTGTTAGTACTGAAGGCAGAATAATCACCAGTCTGAACTTCTCTGATGATAAGTAGATGAACAAGAACATCAAGCCTCTCAACCAAGCATCGCTAAGGTATGGGATGGAGATGGCTTTTGATATGACAGTAGATTTTAATTTATTAAATCAATAGCTTAAAAATATTCTAATTAATTAACGTCATTAATTACTCTATGTGAGTAGATTATAATAAATAATTACACATTTACCTGGACTATATATATGTGTCAGATAACACACTACTACAAGCAATAGTGAGGGAGTCATTTTATTAAATTTGTTCATTTAATTAAATCAATGACAAACTCACCTGACCTATGCATTTGTCAACATTTGTCAATATTCACTCTGCTACAAACAATAATGTCATAGCAGGACTGTACGTATGCCAGAAACCACTCTGCTACAAAAAAGTGTCCGATCAGGATGTCAAACCTGTTCATCTAATTAAATCAATGACAAACTAACCTGGAAATTAAGAACAATATGTGAACAATACGCATTTGAGGCCGATATCATCTATAATAATAATAATAATAATAAATAATAATAATAATTTTGTGGACTTAGTGCATCACCTAGTCTTTAGAATCTAAGCTCTTTACAATATTATATAACATATTAAACATGTACAACAACAAGATTACAGAAACAAACACCACAGATTACAAAACAAAACGAAGATATTAGCTTTGTTTTGATGTCATGCATTACTTGGGTTCTATTTATAGTTTGGAGTTCTCTGTTGGTAGCAAACATAGATGGAGTGTTAGGGACTGATACGGTGATATTACATATGACGCAGAGTTGATCTGATGCAAATTCTTGAGACACCAATGAAAACTGCAAAATATTATCAACAGGACTATGAAGAATCCAATCTAAAATGTGACCAGGTTAATTCGTAGGTTGTCTAACTGAATACTTGAGGTTGTAAATGTGAATAGAAGGTCGGAGTTTTTATGAGTATTGATTTATATGACATTCAAAGTGAAAACTGAAATCACAAAGAATAATCAATTTGCCACTAATCGAATTTCCTTTTCTCGACTAGGAGGAGCGCGGTAGAGGCAAACAACTGGAATTGTCTTTTCTCCATTGTGAGTGACCTTTGGACCAGTTCAAATGATCTGCGTTCGAAATTGACAGTTGTAGTGTTATTGAGAAGGTGAATTATGGAGTGACGTGGTAACGATTTGATGGACCTTATGATGTTAGATCATAAACTTGGGCTCATCGCTTACCGTCGGGTTACTATAAACACCGAAATACGCTGAAAAACCGAAATACACACCGAAATACACATGTATTTGTATGTTCTCTGTGTAGATATCGGTGTACGCACATGAAATACGATTTGTTTTTGTTTAAATAGTAATACATAGCAAAATAAAATATGATTTGAGCGCTTTTGATAGGAATTATTTCCGTTTCTCCTAGTTGGCCATAGAACACAATTAATGTTACTATATATTCTCTACATTTGTTTCTCAGTACTGAACTTTCCACTGTGTGACAATCAATACAAATCATATGTTAAGCTAAAATGCCTTCAAAGATGACTTCACGGTGAAATTCTTGTCAAAGGTTGACCTGCATTTATTTTTGAAAGGCTTGACTGTAAATAAACCAACGTGCAATGGAACACAGATTTCACATCCGGATCATCACCAAGACCTTGTTACTCACTGTGCACTGTCGCCGAAATACACACAGACAACCACACCATAAGCTCATATTCTCAAGAATAAACAATTACCTCTAAATCCCTACCAAAAATGCACAAATAAAACTCTTCTATCACCTACAAAATGAGAGAGGAAAAATGTTCTAAAAATAGACTGGAACTACGGGTACTGAAATGAAAGTACTAATTGTGACCCGATCCTGACAGGGTCAGACAATTTCACCTCCATAGACAAAACTTCCATCCGTGATCAAATCAGTGACTCTTAGATACTGCTGCCAAGTTTCAAGGAATTTCATCGATGAATAGGACAGTTACAGGCTTTTATCTGACATCACTGTAACACAGCCTCAAGCCAATTTCAAACGGCCGAATGTCAAAAAATGCACAAAACTTAAAGTTTAATTGTGATTTTGCTAATCAAGATAAACACTTCAATTAAACTGTAATTAGTTTTTAGTCCTAACACCAATCTGGAAAGTACTAGAAATTAAACTTGACTATGAAACTTTCCTAGAAAATTCAATTTTAAAAAATGATGCATATTTTTATATGACAATTTAAATTTAACTTAAATTTTAATGAAAATGTAAAACCTGAAGTTGAAAAATTTTATTCTTTGGCAAAGTCTCTCCATTTCTTTATCATGAACATCAATGGTTTTTCTTATCATGTGTGAAGTAATTAAACCAAGGCCT
Source organism: Megalonaias nervosa (assembly GCA_016617855.1). Lineage (NCBI taxonomy): Eukaryota > Metazoa > Mollusca > Bivalvia > Unionida > Unionidae > Megalonaias > Megalonaias nervosa. The sequence goes on from JAECUM010009117.1 coordinate 53,248, forward strand.
GTCAATCAAAAGTAACACCTGAAATCTGGTAGCATCTAAATACGCAAGCTAGGGGTACTAACCAAGTCCATGACATCATTTCCACGCATGAACCGGAGGAGCCCTCATATGTTTGGTTTCCATTAGTATTGAAGAGTTGATGTAGTTCTCTGAAACCAAGCAAGGATGCCTTCTCCTAGTTATATACGTGAGAGAGAGAGGATACTTCTTGTATTTTACATGCAGTTACTGTAACGGAAACCATGAAAGGGTACAAGAAGAGGGAGACAACTTTCTTAAACCTGGATATATTCCACATAACAAAGGAGTCAGATATCTGACTGATGATACTCTACCAAGTTCCAGTGCTGCATCTGCTCCAGTGACCAGAAGAGTGGATGCAGACAAGTTCTCTCTCATAGCAGTGATAAAGCCGACAAATGGGGGTTTACAGTCGGTTCAGGCACCAGACTGTAATGGCACACATGGGTCTGCAAAAATTCTACGACCATCATCCAAAGCAAAACTGGACCTGAAAGAGACAGAATTGAATGAGCACGATGGGACACGTATCATCTGCATGAAAAAAAATGTTGAGATGTGGAATGACATCATTCATCGCCATGGTAATCAAGTCAATATATGTGACAGACCAGAGTTCCAAATTGCTAATGAAAGAAAATTGAGACTTGCTTGGAAGCATACCATGATGTGTGAAAACTACAGCTTTAAGTCACCAGAGTATAAGTTGTATGAGGAGATAAAAACAAATAAACCAGGGCAAAATCCTACTGCTGTAAATATGATGTTTCAAGCTGGACTACAAGATACACCAATGGGCAACACCAGGGCTAGATACTTGCTTGCAGCCACTGATATTCCGCCACCTAGCAGAACATCTTTGCGAAGGGCCTCCAACACTGTAGGCAAAGTAACTGTGGAGTTCAATGGAATGGACATGATAGACAAGCTGAAATTAGTCAGACAGGTTAATGTCATGCGTGGTGTTCAACATCCGGAGCAAATAAATGTTGCTTTTGACGCAAGATACAATGTCATTAGATTTGGACATGAAAAGAAACCTGGTCAAAGTTCATCGCAAGCTGTTGGAATTGCCTGCGAAACTCTTACAGAGAAGCAATACATTGTGGGGACTACAGTGGAAAACAAACTGTGTTCAACTGGAGCATGGCTGAAGGGGAAAGGTTTTGATGTGCAAAGTCCAGGAGGCCATGTTGACTGCACAGCAAATCTGTCACCAGCTGCACCACATTCAGAGTATGAAATGGCAAGAGAAATGGGAAAAAAGTTTGTGCTGCAAGAAATTCTCATTAGACATGCAACAACAGATGGAGATGCACAGGCTGCTGCTGGCTTCCAAGATGCTTGCAACATTCTGCGTCGAATGTGGAAAATAGAAAGACTGTTGGACCCCGTCCATTTGGATCGTTTACAGTTCAAACTGTGTAATTCTGCAGTATTTAGTGAAAACATGTTTCCAGGAATAAGAGCAAGAGAAGGAGAAAGGCTCAAACAGAAAATTTTCAGCCAAGACATTAAAGCACGCTGCAGCTTGATCTTCAAGCAACTGATGGAGGCAATAGGGGTGATGTTACCAATATTGAATGTCAACTTCCCCAAGTACTGGATGCCACTCGGCGCTGTTATTCATGGGACTGCTCAAAATGCTGACATTATTCAAAGGTCTGTGGGGGAGGAAGTACTAACAGCAGGTGCATGCAATCAGCATACCTGGGCCCTCATCAAGTGACTCATCTTAACATGCCAGAAAATGATAAGAATATTCTGCTAGAAGTTCTGAAAATGAAACTCTCCTGTAATATTGTAGAAAGATTGTGACTGAACACAAACACACAGAAATGGGAGGCTGTGAACAGATCAATCAGTGTTTCATTACCTAAAAATGTGAACTATTCCAGAAACTTTGAGGCAAGAGTGCATTCAACAATACACAGACTCAATAACAGCCTGGGATCATCACTGAAAACAAAAGTGACACACCTGGGAGGGAAACTTTCAACATGGACTCTCAGATCACTGGAGACAATGGATAAAGACTCACTTACCATCAGTTGTATCAAAAGCGTCCACAAACCAGGAAATGTATTCTAGCAAGACAAGGAAATATGATACAGGCCCATCTGAGGTACAGGACTCAGCAAGGCAATAGGAAGTCTGACTACTCCAAAGGACTGCTAGACACCAAGGGCGATCATTCCTATGCATAGGTTTTGCAGGATCTAATGGACACTGTAGATAGAAAAGATTATCTTAATTCCATGTGCAAAATGACAGTGAAGAACACGTGGTACAGAAGGGAAAACTGTAGTGGGGAAATCCGTATTTAACACAAGGCATGCTATAAGCAGTTGTGTTACTTACTACCACCTGATGAGACCTATGGAGAGGTCGAAACAGTTTTCTCTGAATGTGAAGACACAAATAAAGAAATTAAAAACCAAAATAAATAAATTCTAAAATAAAATAACACGAAATGACGTACTAGATGAGAGAATGAATGAAGGAAGGAAGGAAGGAAGGAAGAAAGAAATGTATCTGAGATAGCACTGTCATACCAGCACAGTCTACTAAAACAAAGATCACTTTCTTTCTTTTCTCCTTCTTATTCAACACATCCATCGATCAATCCAGCCATCAATATTCTACAATCACTATTATGTGCTGGCACTGAATTTAATGATGTTTTCTCTGACAGGCTTCGAACAAAATCCTCCATTGCAGCTTTTATATGGTATAAATATACATTGCTGCTAATAGTAATGAATGTCATCTCCAACAGATACCATTTCTGTAAATTTATGGTGAAAAAAATTCATTTTTAAATTATTTTTTAAAATTAATTTTAAAACTTTTAATTAAATTTTTTAAATTTTAATTATATTTTCCAATTGTTACAGTCAGTACACACAAGGTGTGAAAATGTCATGTGTCTAACGTTAATAATAAAAGTTTTATAGCAATTTAAAGTGTAGTCAATACTGCCCTGATAGGCCATAGAACACAATTAATTTTACTATATATTCTCACCATTTGTTTCTCATTTCTGAACTTTCCACTGTCTGACAATCAATACAAATCATATGTTAATCAAACATACCTGCAAAGATGACTTCACTGTGAAGTTCTTGTCAAAGGTTCACCTGCATATTTTTGAGAGACTGGATAGTAAACAAAGCACCATGCAATGGAACACAGATTTCACATCCGGATCATCACCAAGGCCTTATTACTCACTGTGCACTGTCGCCGAAATACACACAGACAACCACACCATAAGCTCATATTCTCAAGAATAAACAATTACCTCTAAATCCCTACCAAACATGTACCAATAAAACTCTTCTATCATCACCAAAATGAGAGAGGAAAAATGTTCTAAAAATAGAACTACATTCGTGGATACTGAACTGGAAGTACTCATTGTGACCCGATGCCAGTTACAGCACTCGTCAATCAGTCGTACTTTATTGGACAGGTATCAATCGGCTGATCATTCCGTTCCGGAACGAAGGTGGTATGATAATAATAATAATAATAATAATAATGAGGACTTTGTATTGCGCCTAATCTTTAGAAGCTCTAAGCGCTTTACAACATTTGACAACACTTAAAAAACATATATAATGATATGATTACAAAAATAAAAAAAACACCACGAAATTAGAAAACAGAAAACATGCTATAAATATTTAAGGTAAGGATACATTATTAGATCTTTCAGTCTGTTCTTGCAGTTGAAATAGGTGAGTTTAAAGAGCGCTCTTGAATGAGATCACTGTGTCTTTGTGTCTAAGTGCAGTGGGTAATTCGTTCCACGTTGCTGGGCCCTGGTATGCAAAAGAGCGTTGTCCATATAATTTTTTTTTTTCATAGTGGGAATAATGAGAACATGAGTGTCAGAGAGGAGCGTAAGTATCTTGCAGGTGTGTACACATGGGTGAGGTCAGATAGGTATGTTGGACTGGAGCCCGTCAGTGAAACGTAGCACAGAGAACAAATTTTGTGTTTAATTCTGGATCGTATGGATAGCCAGTGTAGGGTACAGAGCAGGGGAGAGGCTTGCTCTGATGGTGGTGCTCTAAGCATGATCCGAGAAGCTGTGTTTTGAACTTTTTGAAGTTTCTGGAGTAGATATTGAGACGAACCAGACAGAATTGAGTTACAATAGTCCAGTCTTGAAAGTACTAAGGAACACACAAGTGTTTTAGTGGCATCAACTGAAAGATACTTGCGAATGGAGCTTATGCGTCTCAGCTCAAAATATGCAGCCTTGCATATGTTCATGACATGTTGGTGCAATGAGAGAGTACTGTCGAGAGTAACACCTAGGTTTCGTACTGACTGTGTGAATTTAATATTGGTGTTGCTGACATTTATTGTTTGAGATAAAGGATGTGAACGAAAAAGTCTTTGTGTTGTAATCAGTATGGCTTCAGTTTTATCATCATTCATATGCA